>CAUYOR010028012.1:0-113822 GCA_963573925.1 Callimico goeldii | reverse complement strand
TATTTGTGCTCCTTGATGTGCTGCACCTCCAAATCTACACATTTGAGCAGTGTTTCTATTTGGTAATTATTTCTAAAACCCACATTGTTCAGACAGACGGATTGAAGCTACATTACAGTATATAATGACAGCTGTAACAATGCTTTACATGTAATTCTTTAGGCTGGGCATGGTGGTTCACGCCTGTAATCCCAGAACTTTGGGAGGCTGAGGTGGGTGGATCACTTGAGGTCAGGAGTTCAAGATCAGCCTGGCCAACACGGTGAAACCCCGTCTATACTAAAAATACAAAAATCAGCCAGGCGTGGTGGTGGGTGCTTGTAATCACAGCTAGTTGGGAGGCTGAGGCAGGAGGATCATTTGAACCTAGAAAGTGGAGGTTATAATGAGCCAAGATTGTACCACTACACTCTAGCCTGGGCAACAGAGCAAGACTCCCTCTCAAAAGAAAAAATAAATACATAAATATAATTCTTTACATCTTTAAAACTTCAATTGCCCATAAATATAGATCCCAAGTCTGCTAATAAGAAAACTACAACCCTGACACCATCTGGAATAGTCAGGTCTTGTATACACCTATTACAGACTTATTTAAAAAAACAAAACAAAGAAAACCAGGCCAGGTGTGTGGGCTCATGTCTGTAATCCCAGCACTTTGGGAGACTGAAGTGGGCAGATCAATGGAGGTCAGGAGTTCAAGAACAGCCTGGCAAAAATCCTGTCTCTAATAAAATACAAAAATCAGCCAGGCATGGTGGTGGCAGGCACCTGTAATCCCAGCTACATGGGAGGCTGAGGCAGCAGAATCGCTTGAATCTAGGAGGTGGAGGTTACAGGGAGCCGAGATTGCACCATTGTGCTCCAGCCTACATGACAGAGCAAGAGTCTCTCTCAAAAAAAAAAAACAAAAATCTCAATATTGTACTTTACTGAATTTTCCAAACGGAAACCATCATTTAGTTTGTCATTCCATAGGACATTAGGGGTTTGTATACTTAAAATTCATTACAATTTTACTGTTTCTTTTGTAGCCTTGCTCCCTGTTCTCTGTGAAGAGAGCGAGCCAGCCCTGACCACAGCTACAGTTTTAACAGAGAAGGGAAGGGAGGGAAGGAGCAGAGAGGCTGAGCACAGCGACTCACACCTGTAACCATGCACTTCAGGAGGCCAAGGTAGGAGGATTGCTTGAGGCAAGGAGTTAGAGACCAGCCTGGGCAACATAGGGAGACACTATCTACATCAAAATTAAAAAACTAGCTGGGAGCGGTGGCACGGACCTGCAGTCCCTGCTGCTCGGGAGACTGAGGCAGGAAGATCGCTTGGGCCCAGGAGGCGAGACTGCGGTGAGCAGTGTCCATACCACTAGGCAGCACAGGGGCGGCACCTCAGCCTGGGCCACAGAGCAAGAGCCTGTATCCAAAAAAGAAAAAGAAGGAAGGAAGGACAACAGGAAGGGAGGGAGGGCGAGAAGGAAGGGAAGAGAAAGAGAGAGGAAAGTGTGTGGGATGGAAGGTGGGAAGGGGTTGGAGGAGAAGCTCTAGAATGAACCGTCTGTGCCCTGGAGATGAGAGAGCGATGTGTGGATGTGAAGCTCCCTGGACGGAACAGGGCCCAGGGCGTCCTCTCTTCCCACGGCTGCAGCACTGACCTCCTGGCCTTGCCCTCACCCTCTCTACTCCAAAACTGTGCACAGAAGATGTGACGGGAAGCTGGGGAACCAGCATTTTATCCAGCAGCCCTTAGGGGTATATGAAAATGATGGAAGCAGGAGCATGTTCCTTTCCCTAGGAAGCCCTGTGCTGGCTGCATCAGGACACTCGGGAGAGAACAGCCTTCTACAGAGAGCCTCTGGCTCATGTCTCTGACCCATGCCCGGGAAAGGCCTACCGGGGTGGCTGGAGTCATGTGGCATCAAATTCCATAGGACAGATGGACTGGCTTTGGAAAAGCTACCAGATCCTTACAGAAGAGACTGAGATTCAAAACCTTCCTAAGCGAAGACAGCCACCCTGTGTCCACGCCAAGAGCGAAAACCAAGTTCTAGCTCCGAGTCCACTGGTCCAGCCATTGTTTCCAACATACCCATGGCCATCCAGCTCTCTACCAGGGACAGTCATTATCCCTCAGACACACGGTGCTGGGATGCTCTTGATCTTTAGTCTGACAGACTTAAGAGAGGATTTTTATCCCTCTCAAAAGAACTGAGAAATTCTCTCCATACAGCGCATTTGAGAACAGAGCTCTTTCGTTGCAAATAGTCAGAACATCAAACATTTTTTCAAAAAATAAAAGGGGAAATACCTCTAATATTGAGTTAGATCTGTATGGAACAAAGGAAGTACTTTCAAGGATGTAAATGGTGAATTTGGGACATGCCAACATCTTAAAAACTCCTTTGGCACGAGGAATATACACAGTGTTAGGTACCACCCAGAAGGAGCTTGGAGCTTGACGCGTCATATAAATATCAGTTGAATTCATATTATATACATGAACTATGGAAATCTATACATGAAATCTACATATTAACTAGCTATCCTTATGAGAAAAATGATACATGAAAGTCTAGATGTAACTTTTAAAAGACAAATTAGGAACTTGTATGTGTGATTTTAAAAAAGTTCACCATAAGCTTTTTTTCCAATTGATACAGATAATTTTTCAGAGATCCCCCTCTCACGACAAGAGTGGTATCCACTGATGTTCTTTATTTCACTACCATTTTATATCTCTTTCCTTATCCAGAGGTATTTTCTTCATAATTAGATAATATCTATAATCGTAACTATTATTTTCATTCATTCATTCATTCATTCATTCATTCATTCAACAAATATATAGAGAGAGTGCCTGAAACAAGACCAACCTAGTTTTGATCTTCATTGAGCTTGCAGTCTAAACTAGTCACGGTTTGCCAAGATAATTCACACTGCCCCCAGGCTCAAGTGCAGGGGCACCATCTCAGCTCACTGCAACCTCTGCCTCCCAGGTTCAAGTGATTCTCCTGTCTCAGCCTCCTGAGTAGCTGGGATAACAGGTGCCCGCCATCATGTCCAGCCAGTTTTGGTATTTTTAGTAGAGATGGGATTTCACCATGTTGGCCAGGCTGGCCTCGATCTCTTGACCCCGTGATCCACTCGCCTCGACCTCCCAAAGAGCTGGGATTACAGATGTGAGCCACCACGCCTGGCCTGCCTCTTCTTTTTCAATGTAACATCCCCTCACTCCAACTCATTCTCAAAAAGATGTAACAAAGCATGTAATGCTGTATCTAGGTCTTCCTTAAATGTCCAGGGGGAAGAAGTCATGCTGCACTCACTGTCCATATCGAGTAGTTCTAAAACAACAGACGAGATTCCTTTACTGGAAAAGCAAAATCTACTTCTCCGTCCGCCTATACTATGGGTCTGGTGTGTGCCTCATCTGAAGGGCACACTGCCTTCGCTGGTTTGTGTGAGCACTCTGGATGGTCGATGGCCAAGCTCCCAGACAACGATACAGATGTACAGCTGGCATACTCCAAATGCACAGCAGTGCAATAGTCACCAAAATACCAGGGCCGCACAATGTGTGCATGATGAAGCAATTGCCTGATTCTAAAGACAGAAGAGCAGCAGAGCCAAATTTAGCAAAAGGCTCAACAGTCCTCCGTCTGTGTGTTGATAAAGGAAGGGAATTATTTCAGGCTGCTGTATGCCTCTAAATGCGCGGCTAGCCTCAGCAGAAATGCAATTGTTTATACTTTGGGTCACCAAGTCTAATTCTGATGTAAATTCTTACTACCACACTAGCCCAGTGTAGCAATTATCCTCCATTTCAAAAGTGCTCTGTGGATAAAAACTAATCTCTATGATACCTCTGCAGGCATGATACCTCTTCTACAGCAGGATTATCATTTCTTTTTAAATGTAAGAGAAAGAAGACATTTATTCCACTGGCTTCTAAGAACACATGACAAAGAACTCTGACCCCAGCATCACAGAAAAACCATGTTGACCAGGATGGTATCGATCTCTTGACCTTGTGATCCGCTCGCCTCGGCCTCCCAAAGTGCTGAGATTACAGGCATGAGCCACTGTGCCCAGCCTGCCTCTTCTTTTTAAACGTAACAACTCCTTGAGTTAAAATCTCTTGCAGAGTAAAAACGAATCACCACTCAAATACATAGATAGTCCTTACCAGACGCCAGGCCAGGTTCCTGGGACTGTCTATATATCAACTCATTTAACCCTCATTACACCTCTGTGACATCCACAATATTATTATCCTTATTCTACAGATAACGAAATTGAAACACAAAAAAGCTAAGACCTTTTCTTAAGGTCACATAGCCAGTAAGTGGCAAGGCTAAGATTTGAACCCAGGTGGCCTGTTCCAGTGTCATCTCTCCAGCTTTTTACACCAGACTGCCTCATGTAAATTATTGAAGTTCTCTAAAATACGGTTCTGTCCATGAAATGGGGACAGTAATGTTACTGACCTCACAGGATTGCCAGAATGTTTAAAATAACGCATCTAAAAGTGCCTCACACATCACATATTTGTAGTAAGTGGTCTTGATTTTAGTGAAGGCTGAGTTCTTCATTAGAACTCAGGATAGAAAGAGTCCTCTTTGATTGTCATGGGATGGAGGTAGCATTTTAAGCAGCTCTAGCAACGCGACTCACTGATTTACTAAGAAAGGGGAGGACCTACTGAAGGAAATGGGTTTTACCTTTATCCTCACTGAGACTCTTGTGTAAGATGCAAATCGATTAATTCATCACATTCTTATCCCATTCAGCATCTGGCCGTCAGGAGGCCCCTTCGAGCTCTTCGGAATTCCTCCTCTAATTCAGCTGGGACTTCTCCAGTTGGCCTGGGCCCAGCCCTTGCTCCAGTGACGTTTGAGAGCTACATAAGCTGCCTGGTCTCAGACGTTCTTCGGAGAGTTTGAAAGGAACTCTAAGTCAGTTACTGACAAGTTACTGGCAAAAGCAGATGAAGCACTTGCCAATTTGCTCCAGGCACCCAGCATGTTAACAGGTATCCCACCAGGTGGTACTAATATATTACTTACAACAAACCCAGTTTTCAACCTATTGTTTGGGTTATATAGAGTTACGGATCATACAATTCACAAAGTACTGTATTTTTTCTATCTGGGAAAACTTGGACTGTGCGTTGAAGAATTCATTCCTCAAGTGTGAGTTACAATTATTACAAACATGTCTTACTTGAGAAGCAGGTTGTGGGTAAAATGACCAATACTATTTCTTCAAATCAATTCCTTGCTAAAGCCAGACCTGGAACAGGTGTCACTCCCAGAGCTCAGCCAGTCCAGCTCACAGGAATGAGGTCAGGGCCCTGATGAGATGGCTTACTTTTTCTCCAAGGAAAGTGAACAATTTTCACCCAAAGAAATTTCAGAGCTGGAAGGAATCGCTTTGAATGCTCTACCCTTGGGGGCTTAGAAAATGGATATCTAAGCCACAGTAGACCTAAAAACTGCCACTGTTCTCAGCAAGCACAGGGACTGTCTACATGCTAACTGACGATGTAGACCCATCCAGCCTAAAACCAAGTGCGCACCGGAAGTCAGAGAACAGGCGAAAGGGAAGTGCTTCCGCTCAGACCAACCCTCAGCAACACCCTACAAGGGGAAGAATGTCCCCTTAGGAAAATGACCCCTTTATACATTCCGCACTGTGCAGCTGGCACCCGTGATTGCTTCAGCATTTTTCCAGGCTTCAGACCTACCAGCCTGAGCACCACAAGAAGAAACCCAGCCCCACTAAACAAGGCCGCCGTCCAGCTGGACGGCCCTCCAGGCCCAGGACAGCAGGGGCTCACCTGAGAGCCGTATGTGCTGCTGACTTTGCCTCTCTGCCCCTCAGATTACTGTAAAGTGGAGGGATAGGAAATATGTAAGTGGAAACTCTTCGGCTCACTCAAATTTTACTATATAAAGTTACCTATTTATCTATGGGCTAGGGTTCCGAACTGTGTGTCCTCGGCCAAGTTTACCTGTCCTGGAATAATAAAATCAGATAATAATCTCTATCTCACTTCCGATAGAATACGGCAGTGCGAGTTAGCCACAAATTAGGGACTCCATCTGCATTTGGCTTTACCCCTAGGCTTATCATGTAGCCTTGGCTAAATCACCTGTGTATCTGGGCTGAGGTATTTAACCTCTTCATACTATCATGATGTTAGATTAATCTAGGTTACATTTGCAAAGGATGACCCTCTCCAGGAAAGGAAAACCACACACACAGACACACATGCACACGCACGCACACACACACACCATTATTATTCTAGTGTTCTCTTACTTCTTTTTTTTTCAGACGGAGTCTCACTCTGTCACCAGGCTGGAGTGCAGTGGTGCAATCTCAGCTCACTGCAATCTCCACCTCCTGGGTTCAAGCAATTCTCCTGCCTCAGCCTCCCAAGTAACCAGGATTACAGGCACATGCCACCATGCCCGGCTAATTTTTGTATTTTTATTATAGACAGGGTTTCACCATGTTGACCAGGATGGTCTCAATCTCCGGACCTGGTGATCCACCCCATTGTGGCCTCCCAAAGTACTGGGATTACAGGGGTGAGCCACCTCGCCTGACCCTCTTACATTTGTAATATGAGCCAACGCCAAGGACGTTGAGACCTGTCCTGAGTTTGAAGCTTCCATACACCTTTCTCTTTGGACAAAGGTAACATGAGCTGCTTGACAGCACTGAAGTAAAAGAGATTTGTGGCCGGGCATGGTGGCTCATACTTGTAATCCCAGCACTGTGGAAGGCTGAGGCAGGCAGATCACGAGGTCAGAGATCAAGACCATCCTGGCCAACGTGGTGAAAACCCATCTCTACTAAAAAAATACAAAAATTAGTTGGGCGTGGTGGTGGGCATCTGTAATCCCAGTTACTTGGGAGGCTGAGGCAGGAGAATCGCTTGAACTTAGGAGGTGAAGTTTGCGGTGAGCTGAGATCGCGCCTTTGCACTCCAGCCTGAGTGACAGAGCTAGACTCTATCTCAAGTGAATGAATGAATGAATGAGATTTGGTCTAGATAAACACGGATACAAAAATGCAGTCGAAGTTGCTCTTTCAGGAGCCATACAAGTCTGGCAACTGGCTGCCTCATGAATGTGACTGTGTCTGCATTTCTTAAAGAACACTTGCTAATTTCCCACTTCCCTTCTACACACAGAAACACAACTTCACATTTTCTTTGCCAGTTCCTCGATGGCATTTACTATCTGATGCAAGCGGAAGAATGTGAACCCATGAAAGAAACACAGGTAGGTAAGGGAGAGGAGAGGAGCCTAGCCTCGTTGCTTCCTCTTCTCCCCAGTACATCTCAGGTTCTTTCCTGGAAGAATAAACCCAGGAGGCAGTGGGTGGAGACTCGCCTTTCTCGCAGGCAGCCTGGAAGAGCAGCTGTTAAATTATTGAAAGTTCCTGGCTAAAAGAAAGTGAAATATTCATGACCATATTATGGAGAGGAAGAAAACTTGACAATCCACACAGATTTAAACTACCTTTTCAGGAAGAAAGCTCAGTATACGTGATTGAGTGCCCTAAGATTCAGCTTGGAAGAAATGATCCTTCTGCTTCTGTTTGCGCTCTGATTGCCAGCTGCCGTGTTCTCTCCCACCCCTCACTTCTGCTGGTGAGTTGCTGTGAATAGATTTCAGCTAGGGTTCATAAGCTCTATTTTCAGCAGGTTCTTCCGTAACCCAGTTGCCTCTCAAGTGAAGATTTTTGCTGGTGGAGCCAATGATAACATTCCACTAGCTCCTAATTAAACACGCAGAGCCAAGCACAGTAACCTCACGTTCAGGCTCACTATCATCTGTGTTGCCCCTGAGGTCTCTGATTCAATTTCCAGCTTCTCTGACGACACTAAAGCAAAGGGGGTTGAAAATGTTAGAATACAGTGTGCCAGCGCAGGCTCTCCTCCCACCTACCTCCCTGTGCTCCCAGAAGGAAGACGTCTACGCAGAAAGGAGATACGCAGGGAAACAGAACAGGGTGACAATTTGATGGATTAAACGATGTTCGCATGTTCAAAATCAGCTGCAAGTGACATATGCAGTTGCATTATTTTTTGAGATGAATGATCATATGATAGAATAAATATGTTTTCAAAATAGCTTCATCTAGGTGTTGTTTTTTATTTAATAATTGGAAATCTCACCTGAAGTGCTAACGTTGTTATAATTATCTCCATTCTTGTCACACTATCAGCAATTTTTGTTTTGAGGGACAGAGTCTCGCTCTGTCACCAGGCTGGAGTGTACTGGTGCAGTCTTGGCTGACTACAACGTCTACCTCCCTGGTTCAAGTGATTCTCCTGCCTCAGCCTCCAGGGTAGCTTGGTTTACAGGCGCACGCTGCCATGCCCAGCCAATTTTTGTATTTTTAGTAGAGATAGGGTTTCACCATGTTGGCCAGGATGGTCTCAATATCTTGACCTTGAGATCCACCCGCCTCAGCCTCCCAAAGTGCTGGGATTACAGGCGTGAGCCACCGCGCCAGCCACTGTTAGCAGTTTACTTTAAAATATAGTCCTTCAGTGTGCATCGTATAATAATGTATGGGTTAGTTATTAATTTACATTATTGGAGCAGCTATTTACTATTTGAAGTGCTTTAGTCAGGAACACACACTTTAGGGGTGACTGGTCAGTTAGCAATTGACATGCAAAATGTTCATCATCATTTAATTTCAAAATATTGTCTGAAATTTCTTCTTTAAGTTGCTGGTTATTATAAGTAGATCGCTTAGTTTCTAAACATTTGGTCATTTTCTTATTCTCTTTTTATGGTCATTGATTTCTAGCTTAATTTCTCTCTGGTCAAGAAAATATATTGTGAATAAATTTAGTCATTTGAAATTTGTCAAGAATTGCTTCCTGAGCCAACATCGGTCAGTTTTGGGTGGCAGCCCAGTTGTACTTGGAAATGAATTGTATTGCATCATTGTTGAGAGACTCAGACCTTCTCTCCTTATTGAGTTTTTGTCTGCCTGTTCTATCAGTTTTTGAGCAAGAGATGTTGTTTCTATGATTATAGACGGATTTATGTGTTCTTTAATTCTGTACAGTTTTGTCTATTTATCACTACTGGTAAATTAAAGATAATTATCTTTAATGGCGGTTCTTGCAAAGTCGACTTTCTCTGATATTAGAACCATACCAGCTTATTTTGGTTGGCATTTACAAGGTATATCTTTTTTCATTCTCTTATCTTCAACTCCTTTTTGTCCTTAAATTTATAAAACATCTCTTATAAGCAGTATTTAATTAGATTTTGTTGTCTTTAAAATACAGTCTAACAATAATGACTTTTTAATTACAGTATTTGGTCGATTTTCACATAACTCAATTACTGATACACCTGAGTTTATAGCTACCATCGCACGGTTGCTTTCTGTCTGTTCACCTGTTTTATGTTCTTTCCTCTTCCTTCTCGCATTTTTAGTCAAGTATTTTTCATTCTGTTTTCCCTCCTACACATTATTTTACTAGTTACTCCACAGATTACATTGTGTCCTTGACCTATCATAGTCTAGTCAAATTCTGACTTTTAAGGTTTCCGGATGTTATGATTTGATAACACTCTAACTCCATTTATCCCATTTCACTTTTTGTATTATTTCTGTCATGGATTTAATGCTACATATATTTTAGCGCCCACAAAACCCCGTTTTTGTTCCTTTATATGGTCAATGTTCATTTATATTTGCCCCTATATTAATTTTCTGAACATTTTATTCTGAACATTTTCAAAAACAGAATTGTATAGCACATGTCCATATGCCCCCATCCAGATTCCATAATTTTTTCTACATTTACTTTATCACATATTTATCCATCTCTCCATCCAGCCATCAGCAATCTTATATTCTTGATACATTTCAACTTAACCACTGTGGACGCTTTCTGTCAGCTTTCATCCCTTCCTGAATTTCTGGGATCGTTTTCTTTCTATCTGTATACCTCCTGTTAGCATTGCTTTTAGTGTGGGTCTACTGGCGATGGATTCTTTCCATTTTTGTCCTGAAATGTCTTTATTTCACTTCAGTGTTTGGCGAATATCTTTGTTAAGTTTGTAAACTTTTAGGTTGGTGGTTACATTCTTCCAACTCATGAAGATGACATTCCACTGTCTGGCATCCATTGTTTCTGTGGAGAAATGAGTCATGGTCTTATTGTTGCTCCTTTAAAAATGATGAATTTTTTTCTCACTGCTTTGACAATTTTTCTCCTTGGCTCTTGTTTCCAACAGTTTCACTACGTTGCGCCCAGCTGTGGTCTTCTCTGTGTATATCCTGGTTGGGGCAAGCCAGGGCTTCTTAAATCATCTTTTGAAGGCTTTATTATTTTCAAAAACTACTGCTTCTTAGAGAGAATTGTGGGCGTTAGAGGCTGAGAAAGGTAGGAAGGAGAGGTGGATGAGGAGGGTCTCATTAACGGATACCAAATTATCGCTATGTAGGAGGGAGGAGTGCTGGTGTTCTGCAGCACTTTAAGGTGAATGGTTAACTATGATTTACTGCGTTTTCAAAAAGCTAGAAGATTTTGAATGTCCACAACACAGAGAAAGAATCAACATTTGAGTTGATAGATATGCTAATTACGATGATTTGATCATTATACAGTATATACCTGTACCAAACTTGTCACTTTGTATCCTATAAATATGTACAATTATTCTGTGTTAACTAAAAATAAAAATATATTGCTTCTGCCTCATTCCTCCTTCCCCTCTTCTGGGCCTTCAGTTACATGGTACATGCGTTCCATACATCTCTTCTGCTCTTTTCTGTATTTTGATCCTTTTTGTTCTCTATGCACCTAGCTGGATATTTTCAACTGATGTGTATTCCATTTCACTAATTCTGTCTTGTACTAAATCTAATCTGCTATTAGATCTATTTGTTGTGTTCTTAAAATCCATTATTTCATTTTTTAAGTTCCAGAATTTCTTCTTTTCTTTTTTTTTTTCTCTCTTTTATGAGACAAGGTCTCTGTCACCCAGGCTGGAGTGCAGTGGCAGGATCTTGGCTCACTGCAACCTTGACCTCCCAGGCTCAGGTGATCCCTCCACCTCAGCCTCCCAAGTAGCTGGGACTACAGGTATGCGCCACCATACCTGACTAATTTTTGTATTTTTTATAGAGACAGAGTTTCACCATGTTGCCTAGGCTGGTCTCAAACTCCTGGGATCAAGCCATCTGCCCACCTCAGCCTCCCAAAATGCTGTGATTACACAGATGTAAGCCACCATGCCTGGTCCCAATTTCTTTTTATGAATTCCAGTTTTCTGGTGAAATTCTTTATTGTGTCACTTATTTTCCTGAACACATGAATCACAGATATTTTGAAATGTATGTCTGATAATGCCTACAACTGAGTAAATTATATTTTTCCAGTGCCTATTTTTTTCTTTTAGGCTTATTTCCTGGTATGCCTGATTGTCTTTCATTGAAACAACTTAGGAGAAATGTAAAGACTCCTATCTTTCTTCAGTGATGGCTCACCCAGTCCTCTGGTAGGCACCCTGAATGGGAGTGACCAAGCTAAACCAATCCCAGAATGCGCGTAGTGAGATTTTGTATCACGTCTACCTCAGGTTCACATCTATTTTTAGGGTATGACTCTTTAACAATCCCAGTGGGGTATCTCCTAGTGCCTCTTCTCCTGGCTAAGCTTCGAGTGCGATTTTTTTTCTTAGCACTGTGATACTGAGAACTCCACTTAAAACGGTTTTTTGGTTAGTCTCTTGCACTGTACAGCTAATATTTGGCAAATGCTTCAAAGGGGAAAACTACTGGAGTATCCATTCACTTTTCTGTCTCTTTCTTCCTCCAAGGAGGAAGAAAGGCTTGATCTCTGAAGCCTTGTCTACTTGGCAGGTCTGAACCCCAAATTTTGTCTCTTCAGCCTCGTTATACTGCCTTCTCAGCAGGTGAGCGGGAGAGAAACGCGTCTTCTCCACCCTCTATTAGTTCCCTTCTATCTCAGACCTTAGCTACCTAGGGGCTGGTTGCCTTGGCTGCTCCCTGAGACACTTCTGGCTCAGTAGGAAGCTTCCCCAGCATCGGCGGAGGCCAGGATCTATTCTGATCGCTCAGTGCTGATACCAGTCAAGTCGTTATCTGAGAGTCTCATCAGAAGGGGCCATTCTAAAGGCCGCTGCCACGCTGCTTTGGCTATCTCTATTACTGGTCAACAGCAGAGGTGAATTGGAATCATGGAAGTTAGAAGTTATTTTTCTCTGGTGCAAATGGTTATGCTCAAGGTCTGGGGATTGGCTAGAAATACTGAGCAAGCATTCTCGCTTTTGTAAAACCCAGCAAGCCCAATTGACCCAGGGGCTTCACCTGAGTGGTCTGTTGGTTACAGGAGCACTTTTCTCTGCTTCATTGACTGGACGATTATCTGACTCATGCCATTAGAGCAATAACCAGATTTGCCTCTAGGGTGTCCTTTATGTAAAGTGTTGTAGGACTGCCCGTAAAAATAGGGCCATGGCTTTTCATCACGGTTACAAAACGAATTGCGTGACTTTACCTGTCAGCTTGCTACACGTTTGTAAGTGTGGCAGAAGTTGGTTTAAGACTTATTTCCTCTGTAAGACAACCTGGAAACAAGGTTTTGTAGGAGAAAACCTAGAGCCCCACCTACTCTGAACTCCCAAAAATAACTACAGATACCAAATTGGCTTAGGTCAGCTTGAAAAATATCCTTTGGTTACGAGTTGATGGAAAACTTCAGGGGCCACGGCAGCCTTAGTTACTCTGGCTTCCCACCTTCGTTTTTCCTTTAAAAATATCACGTGAACTACTGTAATCTTGGCTTACTTTTAGCCCAATTTACCCACATTATCTTATTAGCTCTAGTTACACACAAAGATAAACTGAGGCTATTGAAGGGGTTCTAAAGTCGACAGTTGATAGCTGAACACTATTCAAGAGAACTAAACTCTTCCCTTTCCCCATCAGAAGAAAGCTTGCAAAGCTTGTACATATTGGCTGGGCACGGTCGCTCACGCCTGTAAACCCAGCACTTTGGGAGGCTGACGTGGGCAGATCATGAGGTCAGGAGTTCGGGACCAGCCTGACCAACATGGTGAAATGCTGTCTCTACTAAAAATACAAAAATTAGCTGGGCATAGTGACAGGCACCTGTAGTCCCAGCAACTCAGGAGGCAGAGGTTGCAGTGAGCCAAGATTGCGCCACTATACTCCAGCCTGGGTGACAGAGTGAGACTCCATCTAGAAAATAAATAATAAAAATAAAATACGTTTTTAAAAAGCTTGTAGATATCATCTTAAACAAAAAGTACATCAGAGAACCTGAATGCTGCTTCAACGAAACACCCAGAGAACCCAGAAAGGCCTCTGAAAGTGACATTCCTGACCATTGCGAAGGGGTTAAATTGTTTTTGGGGAAAGAGCTGCCAGCGCTCAGCCCTGTTCTCCTGGGTTCAGAGGAACAGCCCCCAAGCCGCTGAGAGGAAGACAGCATTACTGCTTGTCCTGCTGTGAAAGCAGACCTCCGGAAGGGCCTGGGCAGAGTGTCATGGAATCTTCAAACTCCTAAACTGGGCAAGAACTTGTCTCCACTTCACAGTCAGAGAAACTGAGGTGAAGAGAAAGTTGGTAACTTAGCCAAGGTTGCACAGGAGGTAAGATCTGACCCAGAGTTCAGTTTACTCCATTCTTTTTTAAGTTAGTCTCACTCTGTTGCCCAGGCTAGAGTGCAATGGTACAATCTCGGCTCACTGCAAGCTCTGCCTCCTGGGTTCAAGTGATTCTCCCACCTCAGCCTCCCAAGTAGCTGGGATTATAGGCACTCACCACCATCTCTGGCTAATTTTTGTATTTTTAGTAGAGACAGGGTTTCACCATGTTGGCCAGGCTGGTGTCGAACTCCTAACCTCAGGTGATCTGCCTGCCTTGGCTTCCCAAAGTGTTGGGATTATAGGCGTGAACCACCATGCACAGCCCTGTTTACTAGATTTTCAGTCCACTGTCCAGCGTACGGCTCCTTGTTCCCTCTCCTCTGTCAGGAGCTCCCAGAGGCCAGTGGTCCCTGCCCAGGCTACAGCAACATTCCCCAGGCTTACTTTATGATCCAGACCAAGTTAGGTCAGGATCACACTGAATCTGGCACAGAAATTTTAGGCCACCTGCATCCATCCAGCCACCCCAGATATGGCAGAACATCCCAGGCAAAGAAAACAGAAGATTTTTACGTCAGAGTAATGGGCGGCAACAGCAGTCAGTACAGTGTGCTACATGTAATTCTGAAACACTGGTATAGTTATTTTCTTTTGAGACAAGAAATATGAAAATACTGATGCCAGCAAGACGAAACCATTCATATATTAGCTTTGACCTAAATTTTTTAGGTCCTAGATATCTGGTTGAAATTCATTTCATTCTTTGGAAAATATTGGTAAAGAACAAATATGCTGTCTCAAAAAAAAAAAAGAAGAAACAAAATTAAATCTGTTCAGTGTTTTCGTGGGACACACTGCAATCTCAGCCACCAAATCAGACAGGAGAAACTTCTCCAGTGTTAAAGAGGTGAGTATGAGTTCAAACTTTCCATAAAAAACGAAGCATTGTGAGGATCTGACTTACTGGCGACTGTCACGAATGTTTCAGAACAGTTACCTGCACTGCTGTGGTTTCTCCAGCCATGATGGGGGTTAACAATGTATCTCACAAATACAGAAATCACGAAACACCTGCGATTCTTGATTAAAAGGTTCACAGACAGTAGTATATGCAACAGAAAACTGTTCACAAGTATTCTCAAATATTTTTCAATGTATGCATCATTTTTGGGAGGCAGAGAGACAGAGTCTCGCTCTGTCGCCAGGCTGGAGAGCAGTGGCACAATCTCTGCTCACCGCAACCTCCGCCTCCCAGGTTCAAGTGATTCTCCTGCCTCAGCCTCCCGAGTGGCTGGGACTATAGGCATGTGCCACCATGCCCAGCTAATTTTTTTAATTTTAGTAGAGACAGGGTTTGACCATGTTGGCCAGGGTGATCTTCATCTCTTGACCTTGTGATCTGCCCACCTCGGCCTCCCAAAGTGCTGGGATCACAGGTGTGAGCCACCACGCCCAGCCACATATCATTTTCTAGGAATTCAGTATTGAAGAAGGAAGCAAATGCAAGGTAGAATGAATGGAGAACAGACACAGCTGTTTGTATTAACAAGTAGCCAGCTGACAGGCTAGACATACGAACACAGACTGTGTGATAAACATGTGTTCTACAGAAGCCTGGATGGCATGGGGTCCATGGAGAAGTCTCTCATGGGTAGGCTGAGAATAATCTGAGAATAGTGAGTCTAGTTTCATCATTCCTATGTACTGGATCTACCTGTCTTAGATATCACAAATCACTCACAGCACTGCTTCCTGCCAAGTTCAGTACTCAAGGTAGAGGCCAGGCAAGTAGCATGATACTGACCTACTGTTGTGAGGAGTCAAACAAATCTACAGACAGCAGTGCAGCAGCTACAAGTACGGGCTTCGGACATGGAAAGAAACAGCCCAGCCGTTTATTCGCGAGCTATGCATGGGCGTGTGACTTAACCGCCCAGAGCCTCCATTTCTTCCTTCTGTGAAACTGGGATACTAACAATATCTACCCCAAAGTGTTTCCGTAAAAATCAAATGAGATAATCAGTATAAAGTTCTTAGCAAATTTCCAGGCACATTGGAAGCACTCAATAAACGTTAGCTATTATTATGAATAGCAGAAGAATAAGAATATTGTTATTAGAAATACTAGAAAGTGTTCTGGCCGATACTAAACTAGGCCACATCACATGATACCAGGACACCTTGTACCCAGCAAGCTACTTCTTCCTCCTCGTAACCCTGGACTTTACACACACATATCCCAATGAGGAATCAGAAATTAAAAGTAAATCCTTTTTTCTGCATTAAAAAATCACAACCATAGCTAAAACTAAAACTAAATATTTCAAGAAAAAGGCAGTGCTGTGTTCAAAATTTACTATATCTGAGTGTCTTGAAAAATGGCAGGTTCAGATACTTGCAGACTATCACAAAGTCACTTTAGCCTATTGTGTGGCTTGATACCTCTTAGATTTGTACCCTAGGACTTGACTGTGCTTTGCATAATTTTAAAAGAAAACAAGCAATAGGATTTACTTCCAGGAGATACAGATCTCGTCCCTGTATTAGCCTCGTAAGTCCAGTCCATGTCTATTCATAACTGACATGCAACTGCAATTTAACAAATGAAGCTACATCCTCTTATCTGCTCCTGAGGGTTGAAAAGGATGGTCTGGGTTCTCCTTAGGGTGTTTCAATAAGTTTGTTCAAGAAAATGCCAGCAATCCAGAAGGACTGCTCTAGGATGAGTGCATTAATAATGACCAAGAAGTGGCCTTTGCCTCTTGGATCTTAGATCCCCAGTGAAGAGGCTTAGCTGCCAGGCATCCCGACTTCAGCTCCAGGTCTTGCAGTGATTGGAAGAGATAAGAATTTGCTTTCCTGCCTCTGCAAACCCACTGAAAGGGATTCCAGGGTCCTGGAGCCCAGAGACTTCTCTGAGACGGAGGGTAGAGGACACTTGCACAAAAAAGAGGCTGAGGCCGAAGAGTCACCAGAGGAGCTTTATTCTTATCAGCATATTTCCGCATCTACCCACTGCAAACCCAGCCTAAGGCATAAAGAATCTAGTCTGGGTCGCTCTGTCATTAAGGACTCACTCACAGAATTAACCTCTTAAAGATCTGCCCTCTGATTTCAGGGTCTGAAATGCAAATGAAGCACCACTTCAGTGCCTGGAGATAATTATAATAATCTTCTTACAGCTAAAATGCTTCATTCTACTTTTAAGTCTCCATTACAACCCAGTCTTCAGTTTATCCAAAGCCAGACAGAGGAGGGGCCACAGCAGAGGGGTGACAGGATCTGTGGCTCAGACCTAATTCTAGGGACGGACAAAGAGCAGGTACCTGTCCCCTGGGGGGCAGCAAGGGTAATTCATTCCCTAGAGGCTGTTTCTTCAGGAACTGCTGCTCAGATGGGGAAGTGACAGATGTCACAGCTCAGTCCCTTGTCTTTCCTATCCTCTGAAACAATCCTATTATGGGAAATAGGAAACTTTCTTTTTAAAGTTTCCTTTCTTGTTAAAGAGTAAGTGTGCTAGTAACTCTGTGAAGCCCTATCCTATGTAGCTGTTAGACCTGCCATGCTTACAGGCACATAGTACTCTCTGTGTCCTTGTACTTTAACCAAAATATCCGTGCTGGACGTGCTCACAGGAATGTCCCAGCTCTCCATTGCTTTTACCTGTTTAGAAAAGTTTTAAGTTGTTAGCCAACTGGGTTTTAGTTTAGATTGTGAGGTCTGGCTCCAGCCAACAGAGATCAGACACAGCAGTAAGGACCACCCCAAATGCGTCAGGGATAAATGTGTGTGTTTTCCTTTGCCTTTTCCATTTGGCGTGAGGGCCAGTGACGGTCCCCTTCCTGCAGTCCAGGAAGTAAAAACGGAGTTGCTGAAAGATCTGTTGTCTCAGTGCTAATTTTCTTTGCGGCATTGAGCATCCATTTCCAACACTACACAGCAAGGAGTGTATTATGTGCTTAGGGTTTTCAGAGCATATCTGTTGTTGGGATCTACTGGAAAAATTCTGGCCGAATGTCAGGTGGGTACAAAGTTGCTGATAAATTTTTTTTTTCTGTTTGGTTAGAGAATTTTTTTTGAAGCTAAGTGAGCCTAAAAGTTGCTATCAAAGCAATGAAGACAGTACCAATGGCAAGTATGGGTTGGCCAGGTGTGGCGGCCTGTGCTAGTAATCCCAACACTGTGGGAGGCCAAGACGGGCAGATTGCTTGAGTCCAGGAGTTTGAAACCAGCCTGTGCAACATAACAAGACCTCCATCCGTACTTTAAAAAATACAAAAATTACCCAGGTGTGGTAACATGCACCTGTAGTCCCAGCTACTTGGAAGGCTTAGGTGGGAGAATCAGCTGAGCCAAAGCGAAGGCTGCAGTGAGCTGAGGTGGTGTCACTGCTCTCCAGCCTGGGCAAATGGAGTGAGACACTGTCTCAAAAGACACAAAGAGCGAGCGATTAGAAGAGGGCGCCGGCCTCAGGACTACTAACTACCTTTCCTTTAACTCTTTGCCTTTTATTATGTCAAAGAGTAAGGGGCTCGCACATGTCCACGCTGGAGTGTTGGCCGGCATAGGCTGCGTGCTTCCTACATGGACTTTTTTTTTCAGACGGAGTCTAGCTTTGTCACCTGGCTGGAGTGCAGCGGCACGATCTCGGCTCACTGCAACCTCCATCTTCCAGGTTCAAGCGATTCTCCTGCCTCAATCTCCCGAGCAGCTGAGACTACAGGCGCGTGCCACCACACCCGGCTAATTTTTTGTATTTTTAGTAGAGACGGGATTTCACCATGTTGACCAGATTGTCTCGATCTCTTGACCTCGTGATCCACCCACCTCAGCCTCCCAAAGTGCTGGGATTGCAGGCGTGAGCCACCGTGCCTGACCTACATTGACACTTTTAATTATTTTTGAGCTAGGGTCCTTGTGTTTCATTTTGCACTGAGCCCTGGTGAATTATATAGTTGGTCCTGGTGATGACGTGTTTCTCTTTTAGAGACATACGGGCTACCAATCTGTTTAAGTCTGTCAAAATTGAAACTGCAAATTCAGATGCAAAAGACCATGTCAGAAAGGTGTGGGCAGGAGCCTACACTGACACAAAGAGGCATCATCATACAAGCCACGCCGGCAAAATAGTTCAAGGAGTCTACCGCTGCCCCCATTCTCAATTCTCAATCAGAGAGTCCTTCCACATTTACGGGGAGCCAGGAAGGTTTCCTGTGGGAAGCCAGTCCCTGCAACAAACCCACCCCTCAGGCCCAGGACCTTGAACTTTGGGACAACGTGATGCTGTGGAGAGTGAGGAAGCTCTGCAAGAGTTTAATTCCTCCCACAGGCTGTGAGGCCTGGAGCAAGACACTTTCTAAAGCTGGACTATAGCTGGGCAACACAGCAAGACCCTGTCTCTACAGAAATTTGAAAAATTAGCCAGGCATGACGGCATGTGCCTGTGGTCCCAGCTACTTGGGAGGCCGAGGTGGAAGGATTGCTTGAGCCCAGGAGGTCGCGGCTGCAGTGAGCTGTGATTGTTGCCACTACACTCCAGCCTGGGTGACAGAGTGACACCTTGTCTCAAAAAAAATTTTAATTAAACTAAAAAATGTAAAATAAACAATGAAATAAAATATTATAAAGCTGAACCTTCATTTCTTCACCTGTAAAGCAATAAGTACTTTACTGGATTGCTGTGAGCACTAAATGAGATACTATGTATGAAATTATTTGACATATTTAAAAGCTCTATATAAAAACCATTTATAAGCTGGGTGTGGTGGCTCACGCCTGTAATCCCAGCACGTTGGGAGGCTGAGGTGGGCAGATAACCTGAGGTCGGGAGTTCAAGACCAGACTGACCAACATGGAAAAACCTCGTTTCTTTTTTTTTTTTTTTTTTTTTTTTTTTGAGATGGAGTTTCACTCTTGTTACCGAGGCTGGAGTGCAATGGCACGATCTCAGCTCACCACAACCTGCGCCTTCTGGGTTCAAGCAATTCTCCTGCCTCAGCCCCCCGAGTAGCTGGGATTACAGGCACGCGCCACCAAGCCCAGCTAATTTTTGTATTTTTATTAGAGACAGGGTTTCAACCTTGTTGACCAGGAGGGTCTCTATCTCTTGACCTTGTGATCCACCCGCCTCGGCCTCCCAAAGTGCTGGGATTATAGGCGTGAGCCACCGCGCCGGCCTAGGAAAAACCTCGTTTCTACTAAAAATACAAAATTAGCCGGGTGTTGTACTGGATGCCTATAATCCCAGCTACTTGGGAGGCTGAGGCAGGAGAATCACTTGAACCCAGGAGGCAGAGGTTGCAGTGAGCTGAGATTGAGCCACTGCACTCCAGCCTGCACAACAAGAGCAAAACTCTGTCTCAAAAAACAAAATGTATGTAGCATTGTATGTGATGTTCTCCTCTTTCTTTTTCTCCCTTGAATTCCCAACTCCGTCTTATACTTTGCTGAAACTTCTTCTTTCCTGAAAATGATTCATCAAATTGACAGATGCTTTTCTTCCCTCCTTTGCTCCAAAGATGACCCTATAAAAAGAGGCAGAGCCTTCTTCTGGAGTTTCTCACTGACGATACAAGATGCTTTCTGAAGCAGTTTCAGCACAAATGGACGAAAGGGAAATATTACAAGAGAAGCCTTCAAGAGTATGTACTGAAACCAGAGCCGACACTGCTTCGCTTTGCCCACATTAACCCTTGAGAGAGCATACTGTTTTCTATTTGTCATCAGGAGATGTGGATTTCTTCAACGCTCCTTTAGGAAAGGTCAGGTCCTGTCTGAAGAGCGGGCTCACTTAAATAAATGCCAGTCCACGTAAGAAGAGCAGCTGGAGGAAGGGGTGGTCACCAAGAGAAATACTCAGATTTAACCGGAAGACAGACTGACTATTGACCAGCATGCAAAGTAGTAAGCAATCGTAACTCCCTCCTTATTTATTTATTCATCACAGCTCTGGAGAAAACGTCAGCATCACGCATGTGAAAGGGCACCGTGTGCCATCTGAAAGCCTTGCCCTGCAGGCTCTGCTTCACAGAAAGCGGCTACACAGCATCACCAGTTTAGAAGAAGCAGAAGAGTTTTCTCCTAAGGTTACATTTAAAACATTCATATGCAACATTAAAAAAAAAAAAATTTAAGGCCAGGCACAGTGGCTCACACCTGTAATCCCAGCACTTTGGGAGGCCGAGGTGGATGGATCACTTGAGGTCAGCATTCGAGACCAGCCTGGCCAACATGGTAAAACCCCTTCTCTACTAAAAACACAAAAGTTAGCCAGGTGTGGTGGTGGGCACCTGTAATCCCAGCTACTTGGGAGGCTGAGGCAGGAGAATCACATGAGTCCGGGAGGTGGATGTTGCAGTGAGCCGAGATCGCAGCACTGCACTCCAACCTGGGTGACAGAGGGAAACTTTGTCTCAAAAAAAAATTCATGGCAGTAACATAGCATAAAATTTACCACTGTAACCATCTTTAAGTCCACAGTTTAGTAGCATTAAGTGCATTCACAATGTCACGCAACCATCACCACTATCAAATTCCAAAACCTTTCCAACATCCCAAACTGAAACTCTGTACCTATGAAATATTAACTACCCATTCTCCCTCCCTGCACCCCGTGGTAATCAGTATTTCTGTCTGTGAGAATTTGCTGTTCTCGCTCCCTTCTTTCAGTGGATTTACATATGATCGGCCTTTCTGCGCCTGGCTTCTTTCACTTAGTAGAATGTCTTCAAGGTTCAGCCATGTTGCAGCATGTGTCAGAATGGCATTCCTTTTTAACCGCTGAAAAATATTCTATTCTATGTGGACCCCAGATCTTGTTTACCCGTCCCTCTATTGAATACTTGGTCAGTGTTGTGTCTATTTCTATTTCCATTAGGGAAACACACTTAAAATACCAAGATGCTGGCTTGTCTTTTGTTATCCCACTTAATTCAAAGAAAAGCAACTCTCAGGACCCTAGTCAGCAGGCCTTCTCACACAAATGAACTCTCTTGGGAGGGAGGGAGGGAGGAGGAGAAGGGGGCTCCAAGTTGTTGGAACAATCCTCAAATGCGCAACTTGGAACTAAGTCCAAATCTCCAATCTCTGAACAATGCTCCAAAATGTATTTCGTTGTGCTACGAACTTTCTTTAGCAGTCTAATCTGTAAACCAGTCTAATATTCCAGAGAGGAATCCATCCCAGAAACTACATGGAATAGCAGAGAGCCTGGTCACCATAAACTGTCTGAGAGAAGTTACACAGTGTCCAGCGACAGCGTTAGGAGGGGCCTCTGACAGGTGACCAGAATGGTGAGTCCAGCTCCTCACAGTCATGCCCCTTTACTTGCTGTTCAGGAACTGATATGAAAGGAGGCAGTTCTACGGCTCCACTGAGTGTCTGGCTCTTATCTGCCTTCGTAAGAGGTCATCGATGCTTAATGGCGGAACATTTCATTAGCACTTCCACTGGAGAGATAAGATGTAGAATCCTGCCCAAAGTGAGTTAAAGTGTAAACCAGAATTATTAACACTTAATAAGGGAGGCAAGGCAGAGAGGTCACAGGTAGATGGAAAGAACAAAGACAGGAAGGTAAAAATCTTTGAGATGTAAGTAGAAATCAAACCAGGAGAAATTTTTAAAAAACGCTTGGTATCAGGCCAGTCCTAACAAAGCGTCATTAAAGCGAAGAACTAACAATTCCAGAAAGGGCATTCAAACGAGGAAAAGACGTAAGGAAAACATAAATGTGGGATGGGGAGACTCAGATTTTTATTAACACATATTTTACGAATACATTACTAAGAGTAGAAAAGAGAGAGGAAAAACGTGTGCTATCCTAAGGTAACAAGAATATTCTTCCTGACTGAATCCCAGGTAGTTGCCCTCTCCGCCAAGCCTGACGCAATCTGCAAGTGGATGTTCCAGCACTGAGATGTATTTAGCTTCTCCTTTTTAGCCTTCTGCGGGCTCTGCTGCTTCGAGGTCACCACACATGCCCTTCAGGTATGCATTCGTGGATTTTCATGTGCATTAAAGTGCCCACTTTCAGGGGTACCGTGGCAACATGCACTGTGTGGACTTGCTCAACATGTCCCCCCAAAATTAATCAGCAAGACTTCCTGTTAACAAATTAAACTTCATTTCTGCACGTTCCCTGCTCCCCCCAAACCAGCTGTCAGTAGCTGTGGTCAAACCAGCCTTGGCGAGACTGTGCCACTCACAGGCACTCCAGCCAGGTCAGGAAGTGGAGAAGTTCAGAGCTGGGGTTCCGGGGTCAGGCGGAGCCGGACACCGGACTGCAACCCCAGCTGGGCGACCTTGGACAGCCCTTTTGACCTCTCTAAGCTTCGGTTTCCTCATCTGTGCATGAGGACACTAGCAGAACCCGTGAGGATGAAGAGAAATGGTGCACCCAGGATATGCCTTGAGACAGAGCAAATGCTCTATACTTGTGAACTACTGATCATTATTATTGTTGCTGTTGTTATTTTGAGACAGAGTTTCGCTCTTGTTGCCCAGGCTGCAGTGCAATGGCATTATCTTGGCTCACCGCAACCTCTGCCTCCTGGGTTCAAGCAATTCTCCTACCTCAGCCTCCCAAGTAGCTGAGATTACAGGCATGCATTACCACACCCGGCTAATTTTGTATTTTTATTAGAGACAAGGTTTCTCCATGTTGGCCAGGCTGGTCTTGAACTCCCGCCCTCAGGTGACCCACCTGCCTCAGCCTTCCAAAGTGCTGGGATTATAGGCATGAGCCATCGCACCCGGCACTGATCATTATTTTTATTGTGACTTGTTCTGAGACAGCTTCTCCTCACCAGGTTCATAGATTCCACACTGAATGTCAGACATGGGACACTCGGGAAAGCCCTGAGATCTGGAGGGGATACCAAAGAAGAGGACCCAGAGTTTTGGGCGGAATCTGCTTCCCCACCTCCCAAAATAAATGCTGCCAGGAGGGTGAGTCCTGGCGTCTGCTGCCTGGGCCTCCTAACACCTGAAGGGGAAGTTTGTTCCAGTGGCGTGGACTCACCGTTCTAATGTGGAATTGATGAAACGTCATATCACCAGGAACTGTGCCTGGTGGCCCAGGATCCATCACACCATCCTCCCAGATGGTGAGGCTTCAGCAAGAGACCACCTGGGCATCTCTACTGGCTTGTTAGAACTGGAAACCACAGCACACATCTTCCTCTGAAATCCACCTTAGGCAATGCACTGGCCTCGGGGTGAGCTGTTCACTGGTGGAAACACTAGTCCAGATCATCAGCCCACATCTGGTAGGAGCCAAGCGGGGAATGTATTCGTGGACGCTCCACAGTGCATCAGTGAAGTGAGTCCCCCGTGGGCCCCTTTCCCAGCCCTCTCTCACCTAGTGTGCCCTCGCTTCTTATTTCAAAGGAACATCTCAGGCGGACGGAGCATATCACATGCACACAAAGCAGGTTGCCCTCGGGCAGTTTTCCCCCCAAGCTCTCAGAAGAGTTTCGATAACAATGTTTGTATTCAGTCCTTTGTATTGTCATATAAAACAACGGGCATCTCTGAACACCCATCCAGTTCTAACATTGATTATAAAGGATGACTCACTGCAAAGACTTACTTAAAAATGAGTCTTTCCCCATTGAGTTGCCTACCTGACCATCTCCACCTTGAATCAATCTCCTAGAATCAAATACGCTGTGTCGTTCGTTATGTTTGTTATGTTTCTCTTGCTCGGCTCTGGGATTCAATACCCAGGATGGTAAAAATACACGCGGTGCCAAGAAGAGTGCCCGCTGGTTAGATGCTGCTGTGCTACTGGTGAAAGGGAAGACTGGCATGCTGTCACGTCAAACTAAGGACTGTTCAAAGTGCCAGAGGACGTTTATCAAGGTCTGTGGGTGAGATTCCCAGCCTAGAGGGGCTAGGGGAATTCTGAAGAAATAAACAAAGCTTAGCGCTCGGTAATGACATCTGTATTCATCTCTTACAATAATAATCAACACTTGGCCACATCTGTCCTCACTTGTTGAACAAGGAAATCTCTTCCTTGTCTTTATGGTGAGGTGACAGGAGGTTTGACACTCCAGGGAAAGAAAGAATTCTCAAATATTAGCTTCACATGAAAAGATCAAAGACGTGGGAATAGGAATAAGCATTACATCTCTCTCCCGTCTGCAGACCTGAGTGCTCAGTGACGCTGGACACACATTGAGTTTCCTTGTTTAATGCGGAGTTCCCAACCGCCGTGTTCCTTTCCCCAGGGGAGCAGTCCAAACGCAGAAGCCTGAAATTTTATATTGTCCTTTTTCCGTTACATTTGAGCAGGGGAACGTTTCAGGAGTTCGACTATTTTCTAAATAGACTGACCGAAACATGGGAACAGAACCTGCGACCATTTGCTGCCAGCTGGGCTGGTGACGGCGGGCAGTCTCTGAGCCCAGAGAGGGCCACAGAGCTGTGATGAGGCCCTTTGCCAGTTCTCGTTCATAGAGAAATCCACACAGTAGTAAAGACAAGAGAAACGCCATTTGCTCTGCTGTCGGCTGGAAGCAGATACTTCTTTCTACAGGACAAATATTCCAAAGATGGCACCTATAGGTGGCGCTTTAAATAGGAGAATGCACACACAATGCATGGCCAGCACAATGCCTGGCATCTTACAAGGACTTCTCACATGGCAAGTGTTGTCAAATCTTAAACATAATATAATTGTAGGTAAAACACTGAAGAGAGTAGTCCTCTCTCTTCAGGGAAGGCTTGACTCAGCCACCTGATCTGCGGGAACCGCTGTCTGCATTTTGCAGACTCTTTTCTACAGAATAAGGAAATCGGCCCAGATGACCTCTGTGGTCTCTTTCACTGAGAATGTTGAATGATTCTAAGGGTTTGTATCTGAACTTCCAACACTTCTCCTTTTTTTTTTTTTTTTTTGAGACGGAGTTTCTCTCTCGTTACCCAGGCTGGAGTGCAACGGCGCGATCTTGGCTCACCGCAACCTCCGCCTCCTGGGTTCAGGCAATTCTCCTGCCTCAGCCTCCCGAGTAGCTGGGATTACAGGCACGCGCCACCATGCCCAGCTAATTTTTTGTATTGTTAGTAGAGACGGGGTTTCACCATGTTGACCAGGATGGTTTCGATCTCTTGACCTCGTGATCCACCTGCCTCTGCCTCCCAACGAGCTGGGATTACAGGCGTGAGCCACCGCGCCCGACCTAAATTGTACATTTAAAATTAATAGCTTGGCGCCAACTTCTTGTTAGGCCATCATTAAGAAAGGTTTCCAGACCCTCTCGCTCTCACAGAACATAAATACCAAGATTTCTGTTGCATCTTAGCCATGGGAAGGCTCTGCACTTTACCAGACTGAATTTACGTAGTGAATGGCCACACAGGACTCAAACGTTCATGGCAGAAAAAAATCACAGTGGCCAAAAGTAGAAACAGCTCAAATGTCCATCAGCGGAGGAATGGACCAACAAAATGAATTCTATCTGTATGGTGGAATATGTGGCAATAAAAATAAATGGAATGGGCTACACATGGAGGCACCCTGAGAATATGCTAAGAGAAAGAAGTCAGCCCCCAAAGAGCACATATGGGATGATTTTATCTATATGAAATGTCCAGAATGGGCAGTCCATAGACACAAAAAGGCGATCTGTGGTTGCTCAGGGTTGAGGAGTGGGTGGGGAGAAGGGGATTGACTACTGGCAGGCTGTTTAAATGGGGGAGGGAAATGTTACACAGTTAGATTGTGGTAATAGCTGCTCAAACTTATGAATAGACCAAAAACGTCGACTTGTATACTTCATGTGGCTGAACTGCAGGATATGTGAATTACATCTCAATAAGCTGTTTTTTAAAATGGCAAAATGGACTAGAAGGTGGTCTGGGTGGCACTACTGCTCTCACGATTTCAAAAGTGACACAACAGAAATCGATCCAAGATTTCAGGGAAAAAGTCCCCTGAGGGCACCCAGGCAAACAGGGGAATGAGGGTGGCAGCAATGAGGTTCTGTAGATGCCACCAGCACCCCTCCCGCTGTGCCACTCCCCAAACCTTGCAGCACCCTCAAAGCAAACAGGGCCACCCCACCGGGGGCATACTGCTTCTCAGTGACTTGTGTTCCCTGGTTGTCCCCCAAGTTTATCCTAACTTGAAGTGACCTGTCTTAAAACACCTCAGGATTGACTGGGGAGGGGACGTAGGATTTTCGTGTGATTAGTCCCAAGACACACTGGGAGTGCGTGCCCCACTCAGAACTACTTTTTAAGAATTTCCCTACTAGTCAACAGCTCAAGAAAATGTAGCAGCTAAGTCTATGGTGATTGTGGGAGGACGGTGAGTTCTAGGTATTTGTCTGAGCTGTCTGAGCAAACACTGCAGAAGCAATGGAAGTGTCTGGTAGTTTTACTGATAAAAACTGTCTTGTCCTCAGAAAGCAATTCTGGCCCACAATTAAGATACTTTCTATATGTGAATTATTTGTGGTGCTCCATTTGAATTGTAAAGTAGGCAACCCTTTAGTTAAATTTCCCAGTGAGCCGTGCCAAAGTGGGTGGGTGTACCTTTGCCACTGTACAAATCGTACAGGACATACATTCTAGAAAACAGTCCTTTCTGCCGTTGGGGAGGAACGTTTTAACACTGCCGCTGAATGAGGGCTCCTCCCCCCCACCGGGTTGTTCAGTCCTGTGGGTGGGTACCCACAGCAGGCAGGGAGAGGCAGGGGCTGGAGGATGGAGCAATGAGTCCTATCTGAGAACAGAGAGGCCTAGCTGCTCAAGCCCTGGTCTGGACATGACCAGCGACCTGGTGACAGAAAACCCAGCCTGCCTCCCTTCCTCAATCGTCAGAGAGAGACATCTTGTCCGATGGCAGGGGACTCTGGGGAAAGCGTGCAATAAACTGCAAATCTCTGCACATACACAAAGAATGATGCAGCTCACAGAGAGTCCTGGAGACCATTTTTGTAAGTGAAACAATGCCAGGGAGCCTCCGCCTCCCCTCCGTGCCCCTCCGCATCACTGAGGTGTTTACAGTCTCTTGAAGTCACTTTCTGTGTAGTGGGGATGGCCATCTGCACGATTCTACATACACACCTGTGCTCATGATGACGGGACCTCACAGGGGTCTGCAGGGCCTTGAGGGCAGGGTGGGACATGTGGCTGAGCTCCACATTCTTCCTGTCTGGGCAATCCAGGATAGGGGCTGTTTTCTGTGGTGCTGGGGTGAGGGGGCATCACTGAGGGCCCCTCTACTGCCCCCAGGGAATGTTCAGGCAGAACACCTCTTATGGTCTTGTATGAGCACAACATCCATTCATTCACCAGACACAGATGACATGCCTGCTGCGCGCCCAGAAATGGGAATTCATGGCGAGTCATGTCCCCCACCCCACAGTGCACCCTACCCACTAAGGCCAGACTGACTTTTGTAGAAGAGTCATTTCACAGCCTTTTTGTGCTTCCCACCTCACCAGAGCAAGAGCCAAGGTCTTGCCCTCCGCCCGTAAGGCCACTCTGGCCTTCCTGTTCCCCCTGCCCACCCCTGGCTAGCTCAGCTCTAACCAGCCTGGGCTCCTTGTCAGGAAAGCCCCTGCCTCAAACCCTTTCACCTGCTCCTTCCTGCCCCTCCCTCCTGGTCATTTCTTACCTGCCGCCTTTTCAGGGAGGCCTGCTCTGATCCCCTATTGTCAAGTGCACCCCCACCCCAGGTGTGCTGGGTTTTCTCAGTGGCACTTCTGAGACCCTTTTCCTGCTATCTTCTCTCCTCTGTACTCATCAGCTGCTGACAGCAGGCACTACTCTCTCCTGCCCTGTCTGGAAGGGGGGCTCCAGTGAAGGGAGGGCTGCTGTCTATCTTGCCCATCTCTGCAGCTGGCATATTTGGTGTTCAGTAAACAATTATGGGATGAATATCTGAAAACCAGCTTTCGTGGGCTTTATGAGATGCTCTGGGAGTGAAGCTGCAGTTTGCATCTATTTAAATTGTAGCAAAGGTGTGTGCCTCTGGGTCTCAGGTCTCGAATGGACCTGGGTTTTAATATCTCAATTTGGTCTCTAGCAAGTTGCTAGCTTTGGGTAACTGGGAGAAAGAGTGGAGTCAGCCTCACGGGCTGCAGATTCCCTCTGCTGGCCTCCTCCTTCCTTCTCTGTGGCGATCCCTTTCTCCTCTAGGACTCTCATGTGTGATGCTGTTGGGTCAGCGATTGTCACCCTGGTCTGGAGCGCCTGGCCTCACGAAGCTGCGTGCTCAGATGTCACCTGGAGGCTGTGGTATTAACTGGAGTTGCGCTGTTCTCTGTACCCCTGGGATGTGGCATGGGAGCAGGGCTTCCCTAATGACTGCACACAGGCTCCGGGATGCACGCTGACTGCAGGGTCTGCCCAAAGACATTCGGCAGCAACGGCAAGGCAAGGTGTCTGTGCTTTCCGTTTTGCCTGAGACTGGGGGTATGGGGGAGTGGGACCTTCCCAAGCCAGACCCGTGATTGCTTTTCCTCATCCTCAGGCAATCTCACAGATCACACAGTTCCACGTGGGAGAAGACAGATGCTGGGATGGTGGAGGCCACTGGTTCCCACCACATCACAGCTGAGTGCAGTGGGGAAGGCAAGAGGAGCCTCTGCGTGGGGCACAGGGAGGTGGAACGTGTCCTCAATGCATCTGGATTTTATTGTCTCATATTCTTGAAGTGGTCCCTATTCTTTCTTGACATTCGCCACTGTGATGCTACCAGGTTTCCTATGTGTAGGGAAGTGACTTTGGCCACATGAGTGCTATAAAAGCATAAAGTTATTTACTTCAAAATGGATGGGCGTGTTTCCCATTTTTGAGGGATTTGATTCCTCCGGCCATCTGACGGCCTTTAAAGGCTAATGGGTAATAAGGTGCCGGCTTTTCTCGATAAGGAGAAAACCGTGCCAGTCGCAGGTCTAGCTCCCGTTTCCATCCTGTATCTTAACGGGAAAGGACAGGATGAGGTATCTGTCTGCTTTCTGTCAGAAGACTTAACTGTGAGAAACGTTCCATTTGGCCTCTGCTTGGTTTGGTTGTTGCTAAAGAGGAGTTTAGGCAAAACCGCTGAGTCTTCTAGGAGGCCCCTCCGTGGCTGAGGTTGTGCATGCACCACCTGCTGAGCCGGGAGGACTTGAGGGCCACAGTCACAGTCCACAAGGAATATGGACCCAGGGCATCGGGAGCTCCAGGTTCTTCTGAAACAAATTTTCAAGGTCATTTCAAATAAACTTTCATTAAGAGTAATTTCCAAAAACCGTCTCTGAGAAAAATTCCTGGTACCTGCCAGCCATCTCTTGGCAACTGCTAACATAACTGCTAACGTAATTCCCTGAGCTGTAATTAGCAGTCAGGCAGGGGGAAGATGCCACCTGCACTTAAACCCCTGTAAGGACTGCGAACCCAGAACCTCACGCAGCATTTCACAGAAAAAGCTGCACACTCAGAATTCTGCCAGAGGAACAGATTTAGTGCGAGGTCGACACTTCAGAGTGAATGACCTCAGGCCACTTCTTATTCTGGGAACCTATGAATATTCCCCAGCACCAGCCCCGGGGTTGTCAGGAGTTGTCACTGTCCCCACAGTGGCTCTGAAACATGTGGTTTCTTCCTCTCTGCTCTTCGCAGTTTACTATCCTGTATCTTACTCTTCTTGTCCATGGGCTTTCCAGTTCTCAGACCTTAGGCAATGTGGGGAGGTTCCAAACCAGCTGGCAGGATGCTTAGCAGAATATCTACTACACAAGAGGTAAGTTTTCATTCTCCTCAGAGTCACAAGGCAAATGTCATGGCCCATCTCAGGGAAATCTCAGGCTGGCTGGCTTTTTGGCATGTGGTTACAGTTCAGAGCAAACTTATCTGGGCTTATTAATAAATAGCCATTTTTGTGACTCATGAGTGTCTGCCTGTTTCCAACAAGACTTCAAGCTTCACAAGGGAAGGAGAGACATAGGCCTGCATGAGGTTCCCAGAGCCTTATTTCGTGTTGCCTGCAGTGACCTGCACAGTCCTTCTCAGCAGCCGCCAGGGGCAAGGAGGGCCACGTCAGAGATGGTAACATCTGACAGGTAGCAGCAACGCTTTTCTAGCCAAGCAAATGAGAAGAATGCTTGTCTCATCTCTTTCCTTCCCCTTCCAGAGCTGACACCAAGGAGAGCAAAAAAGTTTTAAAAGAACAAAGGGATGAAGACACACGGAGCCTAAAGTGGTGCTAAACACACGATGGATAATTCCCTTCAAAACCCTGGAGACCATCTATGAAAGCACCTCGAATCAAGTTTCAGTTACTCGGTCTGTGGATTTGCCGGCTCTTGGCTTCCCCTGCCTCTCTCCACAACGGGTTCTGATCAGATTGCTTGTCGGTGGCCCACTTTCACTAAGAGACTGGGAAGGAGGGGACGGATGAAACATAATTATGTGTGTTTGCTCTGCATCTTGCATCAGGTCCACACATCTGCGGTATAGACACACCTGTGCTGCTTAAAGCAACAGCCTGGTTCCTTTCTGTCCTCCTTTCTATTCAATCCTGTTCCATGTAGAAAGAGATCCCATGTACCATTCTCTAAAGAATTCACAGTCCATTATGGAGAGAATACACACACACAGGATAAAGGCTTACATATGCTAGGGAAAATCAGGATATACATAAGCACAAGTTAGATGGCACTGAAATGAAGACCTCAATGTTACAGAGATGATTTAGGGCCGTGGTTCTCAGTCCCGCTTGCATATTAAAACACCCTCAGTTTTTTTTTTTTTTTAATTCCATGCTCAGGCCACACCCAGACCAATACATCCGAATCTAGTGGAAGGACTCAAGTATCAGTATCTTTACAGCTTCACAGGTGATTCCAATATGCAGCCAGAGCTGAGCACCACTAGGTCTTGGTGATGAAATTATAGCTGGTGAAAAACTTTCTATCAATGTGGTACCATCTTTCCAAGAAGAATACATCGTAAATGGAAAAAAATCAAAGTAAAAGTGGTCAGAATTGAGCCAGTTATGAGTGAGGGAAGACTTGGGCTGCATCCAGAAGGGATTATGGGGTGGAAGAAACATCTGTGCAAGGCGCTTGTCTGTAGGACGTGTGGCAACACTGTAGCCAGCTACAGCCAAGCGTGCTCAGGGTGCTGAGTGGGATGGCTGAGTTACTGAATGGTGATATAAGATGACTTGTATTTAAAGAAAACTTCTGGGTTTTCATACCTGTAATCCTAGCACTCTGGGAGGCCTGAGCCCAGGAGTTCGACACCAGCCTCGGCAATGTGGCAAATCCCCGTCTCCATAAGAAATACAAAAATTAGCTGGATGTGGTGGCTCATGCCTGTAGTTCCAGCTACTCAGGAGTCTGAGGCTAGAGGATAGCTTGAGCCTGGGAGGGGGAGGATGCAGTGAGCTGTGATCACACCACTGCAATCCAGGCCTAGGTGACAGAGTGAGACCCTATTTCAAAAAAGGGAAAACTTCTGGATTATCTGAATAGAGTAAAATTTGATTTTGGCCTTTAGTATTAATAAAGAGCTGGTAGCTATGGCTCTGCTTATGGGATTATTGCCACAGGGTGGGCACAGGGCTGGTGGCATTTCCATGTGGAATGGGGAGGTGAAGGCTGGGTTGGCCCTGATTCCAACTTGCCCATGACCTCTGGTGGTCCCTTCATAGGTTGGTCTTCAGCTTGCTCAAAATTAATATGATGGGGTTAGACATGACCTTTTCTGCAGTCCCTTCTAGTTCAACATTCTATAATATCCTTTGTTGGCTTCAGCAAAGCTATGGGGAAGCTGAACACATACAATTCAAAAGAAGTGCTATTAATTAAACCCGTATTAAGACCACTTTAACAGGGAGAGAAAGAATATGAATGAATCTGTCACATGACTATGCTTTCAATGAGTGGGGAAGCTCTTTTTGGGGGTTTAGGGTAGGATTAACTTGTGTCCTTTCTAGGAGTTACTTGATTATTAACTGCCCGGTGAAGAGCCACGGAAGATTACCTGTCAGGATTGCATGCAGAATGACAAGCCTGCGTACGGCGTGGAGGTCTTAGTGAGCAAAGCTGGCTGTAGCCACACCCCTTCGGGCAAAGGCTGGTGAGTTCTAAGAGGAGTTTGTTTAGTGTCTACATCGCAGATTTGCTTTGGGGGGAAAGTGCCTCCATCTGCAGTTTTAGGAGAAGATTTTATTGGCCACCAAAATGACTCAGTGACACCAGGCAGAGTCTTCTGGTAAAGGTTCTGCAAACTTAACACAATGACTGTGTTGTAGAAGAAAAACCACAGAAGTATTTTTCATTAGGTAAGTGGTATAATAAGCCTTTCCACAAGGGCGTCCATGCAATTGTGTGAAAGACGAAAGTGTGCTGTTTTGTGCAATAGCAGGAATGGCAGTGGCATCCTAAGACCGACTCAGACTAATCTGGTTTAAGCTCCAAATACGACCTACATTGAAAGTGGCAGACTCTGGTGAAGCATAGTGAGGAATTTTCTCCCACTTGTTCTAAATCCTGAAGCATTTACAATCCAGCCTATCCTAAAGGAGGAAGTATTCTGACCATATCTTGGAGAAATCAAACTCTATGTTTATGCAGGGCTAACAAGTAAACAAAGGTCTGTGCTCCCTCTGCTGGCTCTCTACAGCAATACTGAAGGAGAAAGGAATCATACATAGTGTTGGCATCTTCAGCAAACACCATTCGGTTTGGGTATTTTGAGAAGAACCACTCATTTAACTTGGTTTTGAACATTCTTTGGGAAAAATCCATCTTTATCAACTTCTGACCAAGGCACTTGGAAAATCTTAAAATTAGATATTAAATGAGACATACCTGTAGCCCTTGGCTACCAGATTGCTAGCTGTGACTGTAATAGTGATTTGGGGATTGATTTATCAACAGACACAAGTGGATTCCTCCAAGATTTTAGGACCCAGACACATCTTTAAGGCAGTTCAGAAAAAAAAATCTCAGGCCCAATGTAAAGTTTCTTTTTTCTCTTTTATAAGAGTAACTTCTAAAAAGTAAAGATTCACACTATTTATATCTTTTTCGATAATGTCAAACACTAGACTTGATTTTCTAAATCATTAGCATGCAGAAGAATGACCTCATGGTGAACAGATGCACTTGGCTGTGAGCTGCAGTGATTACATCAGTCCCTCCCAGCAGTGCAGGGTGCCCATTCCAGTTAACCCTTTCCCGGCCTCTATGCTTGTCCATCTTTCTTGGGGATATGATTGAAAACACAAATTTAGTCTCCCACCCCAATATGTGTGTGTGTGAGAGAGAGAAATGTATACATGCATATATGTGTATATAAAGGTATTTATGCAGGAAACATATATGTTAATTGCAACCAATATTTTAATACTGGCTACCTTTTAGATTATTTAGATTATTTATTTCTGGTCAAAAAAGGAAGGTAAACTATAGGGCTAAGTAAAAAGGTAGTTGAAATACCTATTACATGTCAGGTGCTATCAAGACAAGTAATGGATGGAATAGATACAAGGTAGACGACGGTTTTTAAAAATACTTTCTGATTAGGAAAATAGATTTTGTTTTGAAAGCTCTTTGAAAAAAGCTGAGCACTCATATATTAGCCGCTATACCACCAAGTGTGGTTGAGGGCTCATCCTGAATGGAAGCCTGTTTACCTGGCCAAACTGCCCTCCAGGGCTTGTTGGCTGGATGGGTAACAGCACCTGAACCCGGAGAGTCAGAGGCAAAGGGTATTTTCCAACAGTGGAACCTTCAGGCAAAGGCCACTCCCACCGAGCACATCTCCCACTTTTACCTCAGACTTAAAGGCTGATATTGGGGCTTTCCCTCTAGAAGTGGGGGCTGCATGCTGCTTTCTAGCTTGCTGCTACCAATACGGTGTGGAATGAACGCAGCGTTCAGGTGACGCTCCCTCTTCGTTAATAATAAAGCCCCTTGTGGTGAGGATACAAAGAAAACCTAGGAGCCCCTAATTCCTCAGATTGTGCATATGCATGTGAGCCCAAGCCCAGGGCCCTGCTTTGATGACACTGAGGGCCAGAGATGGTCTGATTGGGTCCTAAGTGCACTGTGGGAGCTTAAGCCGCTCAGGGTCAATTTTTCCAGTTGGCTTGTTGCTTGGAAGAACAGACTTCACCTCAATTTCTTAGTTTAAGCTGGCTGGCTCATCTGGGTTTGACTGTACTTGCCCCAAGAACATAACAGTGTAAACAAATGAAAAATGTTTTCATCTGTAGAAGTAGTAACACATAGGGGACAGGGATTCCTCAAAAGCGAAGCCAGTATGTAAATGAGAAGATGCTTCTGAAAATGCGCTTGTCTATGGTGCTGAAATGCTCCGTCCTCACTGCACTGCCCCACATTTCAGTTCAAATCAACTTTATATCTAGTTCCTTCTACTCAGTGTTATGAGCTGATATGCAAAGGATTAAAACAGAACACTATGCCCAGACTTAAAAATCACACTTAAAGATAAGTATGATAGATGTCTAAAATATTTCCCACTCAACACTGAATATCTTAAACCATGAACACTATGAACTGTAATGCTGATGCTAAGAATTTGAAAAGTGGAGGCAGTAGCATTTGTCTTCATATTCTATGTTTGGTTTCACGTTCCTTTTATAAAAGTTCCAATGCCCACCCTCACGTGCTGTCATAATCTTTACTCTGCTAAGTAATTTTCAAAAATATGAACGTTCCTGAAAAAGCCTATTAACCATCCTCTCCAGGTAGAGTTCTTAAAAACTCAAATTGCTCCTAGACTCTCACTAGACTCATCTCAACTGGTTTAAGTAATTACGGACTTTTGGAAAAGATCAAATTAGTTTACACAGAGGCTAAAATATAGCTAGAAAAAAAGTTCATCATTATTCATTTTGATAACATCTCAATAATCTTAAGAATGTAACAGTTGGCCGGGCGCGGTGGCTCAAGCCTGTAATCCCAGCACTTTGGGAGGCCGAGGCGGGTGGATCACGAGGTCATGAGATTGAGACCATTCTGGTCAACATGGTGAAACCCCGTCTCTACTATACAAAAAATTAGCTGGGCACGGTGGCGCGTGCCTGTAATCCCAGCTACTTGGGAAGCTGAGGCGGGAGAATTGCCTGAACCCAGGAGGCGGAGGCTGCGGTGAGCCGAGAACGCGCCATTGCACTCCAGCCTGGGTAACGAGTGCGAAACTCCGTCTAAAAAAAAAAAAAAAGAATGTAACAGTTGAGTTAAGGAATTTAAACATCTAGTTATTATTTACTTTTTTAATTTTAAGAAATAAAAAGCTTTCCCAAGAGCTAAAAGAAAAAAAACAACGAACCGGCACTGGAAAATCAAGTCCTTATGAAGATGGGAATCATCTCATGAGGGTGGGAAAAAGCTGAATGAGATCTTTTTAAAATTAGCTTTGCTACAGATCCCTCATGTTCTTTCACTGAAAAATTAGAAACGACTTAAAATCTCTAGCCAGACTGAGTATGAAATCTTCATTTCCCTTGAAACGGATTTTTTTTGTCTTAGATAGAATGCTGGCAGAGTGTATAAAAGAATTCAATTCACAGCTGTTCCACTTTTTTAATGTAAGAAACATTAATCAAAGCTTTAAGTTATAAGCTTTCCTCATGTTGCTTAGTATTCCAGTTCAACAAAGATCAATAGAGGCCATCCCAGTGTTCCTTGACGCCTCACCAGGAAGCAGAGGCGTGATTATGCAAATCGCGCGGCTCCCGCACCTCGGCCAGCCTGCTTATCTCCCAAGCCTTCTGCCTGCTGCTCTTGGCTCCCTGCGCAAGTGCGTGCCTCTCCCTCTTATCTCCCAACAAAGCTCCGAGAGGCAAGGATTGAGGCCAGTGATGTTAAACAATGATGCATGGCTGATTTTATTTGTAAGTGATTTATTTCACTGGATTTAATTTTTTTTCACTTTGGTGTAAGATATTTGTTAACAAGTCAGAAGAGGAGAAGTAAGGCAGTTCACAGACAATTGACACAGGTTAGAAATCTATTAAGCACTCTAACAGTTGCATCTAAAGCAGTGGAAGATGAGACGGAAGCTCCTCACTGAGAATCTCAACATGCATTGGCTAACTATCCCATTTGCTCTCTGAAAGGCAATTATTCTGTAATTACATGCAGAAATTTACAAGTAATAATTCTATTATTTGAAAAAATCCACAGTAATGATATAATCTGTTTAAGTGGCAGTAGGTGTATTTTTTCCCCCCAAACTGAAAATAGAAAAAGAACAAAAACCTAAAAACAAGGAAATCCATGGGAACTTTTGCAATTTTCCACTGGCCCTAATAAATAAAAATTATTGTAAGCTAGTTTCTAAATGGGTTTTACACCAGGTGCTGCTCCAGTCGGCGGCTTGTCCACATGACACGGACCACTCCAGAGAGACACATGCACACTGCACTGCTGTAATGATGGACCCCGGGACACTGTCCTTCCATGTCTCCTGCATTAATCCCTGACCCTCATATCTCGGCAGCATAATCCCCATTTAGCATTAGTAGCAACGGCTTCCACTGTGAGGAACTCTTTTTTGATAAGTAAGCACTGATTCGGGCATCGCTTTTAAACAACATATTCCCAGCTCAGCAAGAAACCCACACTCCTGAATGAACCGGAGCACATTACTGAGAAAAAGTTCATTAACCTTGCTAGATTTGAAGGTTAACAGGATAGCTGAAGAAAGGAACTGAGTGAACAGCTCGAATACAAAACAAATTAAAATGAATGTCATCATTCCTTTTGATATTCATTAGTTGATTCAGAGGGAGAATGCTCTTCTTAAATTTGCAAGCATTTATCTGTGAAAAACAGGTGTACATCTGCTGCTCGAATGCATCTTAAGCGCGTGAGAGAAGAATAATGTAGACACTCACCCGTTCCGCTGAGGGAGTAGCTGGGAGAGGGAGAAAAGACTTGGGCTGCGAAATCCTCGAATGTCATTACTTCGCGGTGGTTCTGAATTATTGCTTCGAGATACAGAGCTCGCTCTTCATAGCTGCGGTAACCGGTTAAGGAAACAGGTGCGTGGGCAAAGTGGCAATGCAGAGCAGTGACAGAATTCACTTTTATACCGTTGTGCGATTTTTACTTTTCTGTGTAAAAAAAAAGTATCTTGCAGGTTCGTTATAATCTTGCAGAAAAGTAAATATTAGCCACAATTAATAATAAAATTCTGGTTTTGAGACCTACGTTTCTCTTAGACTCTAACTGCATTCAACACTAGTATCAGTAAAAAACATGTAAGCCAATAGCTGAGAATCACATCATAAGATCGCTAGGGTTGAGTTAAACAAAAACGGGAGACACTGTTGCAATAACATCTCTTTCCACTGACAATGACGGATCTATTTCAATGGATAAAACATTCTTAGCCTACTGACGTGAGTTGATACTTCAAGCAATTAGGTGATATGAGAGTGCAGACACTTCTTAAAAATAAGATGTAAGTTACTGGGAAGAGAGAAGGCTAGGAAGATATACTCTGAGGGGGCATCAGAGCCTCTAACCAAGACAAGCTGTGAACACTGGAAAATAAGAACTACTATGTGAGAGAATCTAGGAGGAGTGCACAGTGCAATTAAAAAAAAAAAAAGACTACTGCCTTTTAATTAAAACTGCAGTCTGGAACACACAGCATTCAAATGTGTAATCAAAAACCAGTCACCAATAAAACCTACAAGCATAACACGCTGAAGCAACTTTCCAGCTGTCTTGATAGGACCCCTGCGTGTGGCAGGCTTTCACAGGGCAGAAAGCAAATCTTCCCCTTTTGTGTGTGGCTTCTGTTTCCTCAGAACGTGAATCATGCACTTCCAATACAAGGATAACGTCAGAACAATCCGACAATGGATGGAGGCGCTGCACGTACGACGTTATGAATTAACACTTGGGGAAGTCCGCATGATGGCTCATTTTCCCCTTCCTCGTTATCAATGCAAAAGTTAAAAGACATGTTTCAGTCATTTTGAAAATCATGCTAATTCTCCAGGAACACAGGGAACGTGGATCACCATCAGTTTATTATTTGCAACTCTAGAACAGGAAAAGTAACTAGCATTTCTCACTACATTTTAAAACTATCTTTTCAAAATGGCCGCTTTAAAAATAGAGGTGGTGACAATCATGCCCTTCCAATCTGCTTCCAATACGGAAAGTGTTTTTAAATGGGCAAATACTTTTCGGATCAGAGCCTGATCTCTAAATGCAGGCTCTTCCTCTCCCTACTCCTTCAGTTATATTTGGAGCTATATTTTCATACCATGAGGAGACCAGAGCCATCCCACACAGTAGCCACAAGCCACACGTGACTATCTCATTTTAAATTTGAATTAATTAAAATCAAAAGCTAAAATTCAGTTGCTTTGCCTCATTTGCTGTATTTTAAGCACTCAATGCCGAACGTGGCTAGAGGTTCTATACTGGATTGCACAGATACAGGACATGCCTTCACCACGGAAAGCATCACCAGACAGTGTGCTGCCAGAATTTCTCCTTCAGCTTGTTCTATGCAACCTCAGGCAAGGAAATTGTGTTTGAAGATTTCCAAAGTGGCCCCTCTAATGATACATGATCTTTTATATAGATGGGCACAACCACCCAAGGCCTGGGCAGCATGAGCCTGAACTGGCTTCTTGACTGTGGGCTGAACTCCTGGTGACTCGCCTTAATGAACAGGCTGCCAAACTTCCTCAGCAAGAGGCGCCTGCTCAGGCCCAATTCTAGAGGGACCCACTAATGCCATTCACGTCTCATTATGAACACACTTATTCTGCACAGCACTTGGCTGTCGCCACGGCTCGGCCCTCCATGCATGGCCCCAGCAAGCCGCTGGTCCGGGGAACAGCAGGATGTTAGGCCTGAGTGGCCGTCTGGCGAACAGGCACTCTGACACTAAGCTGGCACGTGCTGGCCCAGCAGGGGCTGAGCGAGGCGTGACAAATTACTCAAAGAGCTGAGCTAAACTTATGGCTGACAACCACCTGAGCCTTCGGACCGCCGTGGCCCGCTGTCAACGCTCAATTCATGGCTCCCCCTTTCAGGCGGTCGTCTGCTTGTGGGCCTGGGTTAGAGCAGGCACGTCCCTCTAAAGACCTGTCATGCTCTGCCTAGCATCGTCCTGCTGTTTCCTGAAAGGCCCCACTGCGTCCAACACATCCACATACAGTGCTTGGGACAATGGTGAACAAAAAAGAAATGCGTGTGCATTTTGCTAACTACCCTGCGGAAGCCACGTATCTGGAAAGAGGCTTGCTATGTTAATCAAGCTCATGACCAAACCTACAAAGGGACGTTTTGCATAATGCCATACGAAGTGACCCCAGACGGCAGCCCACCATCCCGATCCTGGATGGCAGTATCCAGTTGTCATAAGCTTGTCCTTGTCAAGGCTGAGAGATGTGGGCTCCTTAGAGAAAGTCCTCCACTGTATTTAGAGGAATAATGAACTTGTGAGATTCTCTGATTCAATGAATATTCATGGTCCGACTCCTAAATTAGGGCAGTATGGGGGACAGGGAAAATACAAAGGTGCTTCCAGAACCGGATCCTGGAGGAGGAAGTGTTTCCTTCATAGAAGGTTCCTGACCCTGCCATGCATGCCCCCAACTGTCACACACAGCCCACACTCTCCCGCCCACTAACTGGAGTGTTAACAGTGCTAAACCGGGTGCTGTCATTTAGACAAACATCCATTAGGGACTGGGGTGAGACCAGGAGATCGTCAAATACATTTTCACTCATGGTCCAAGCCAGGGCATGTAAACACCCTGACACAGAGAAAACAAATATCCCCCTAGCTCTGGCAGCGTTTAGGAACAGCCAAGAAGCTTACGGGTGCCAAAAATCATTTCTTTTAGTAGCCATAAAAAACATAATCCTGGGATCTTAACTGAATTTAAATTGTAGAACTGCTAGCAAGGGCAATTTGGAGCAGTATCATCTGACATTTTCTCACCTAATATCCTTTAGGTTTCAATGCTGGTTGCTTTTATAACCAAGGGCATTTATAGTTTAGACATCAAAATGCTTGTAAGCGTTTCACATGTGAGATGTTAAAATGTGAAGTGAATGCTGAAATAATGCCTATCTGTGGACAGTCAAAGACCTTTCACTGAAAGAGGCACCAGGTCACAAATCTGATCCCTGTTTCAATATTAACCATGGTCCTTCTGTTCTCTTAAAAAGTCTACTGACAAATGTACGACTTTTAATTCTGTTCCGGATTACTATCTCATTAAAAGCCACACACGGCAAAGTACTTTTTTAAAGAGCAATTTTCCCCTTGATTACTCAATTCAGGGAACATTCAAATTACTAACCAGAAACCCATCTTGGCTTCTGGATATTTCTGAGTTTCTTTAGCCACTCACTCTGTCCATATTTTCACATAAGAATTTTTATCAAGAATTTTGATTAAGAGCCAGGCCTGTAGTCCCCAGCGACTCAGGAGGCTGAGGTGGGAGGATCGCTTGAGCCCAGGAGTTTGAGTCTAGCCTGGCAACATAGCAAGATTCTGTCTCTAAAATAAAAAATGAAAAATTAATATTATTCCCCTACTTTACTAAAGAGGCTTTAGTCTTTACTAGTTACATTTATCAAACATTTCCAAAAGAACTCATCAAGACTCTCAAGACACACCCTGCTCAATCTGCAGAGCAGTAAGTCTGAGAATCTGAACCTGTCCCCCAACTTAACTCTCATTATTATTTAAGTTTTAGAAATGACAGCAGCAGCATGACAGCCAGGACGGAGCTTGTATTTGGCCTAAGAAAGGCAGGTTTGAATCCCAGCTGCTCTTTCCCTGCCAGATGTTGGTGTCCCCATTTTACACGAGACTGCCGAGGCAGGCTGCTCTGACTCCCAGCCTCAGTTGTCTTACCTGTAAAATGGGGACACCAACGCCTGTTCTCGGGACAGCTGGGAGGATTAAGTAGAATCCTACATAGGAAGCATCTACCTGGGCTCCAGCACAAGAAGAAAAGCACAATAAATCTGGATTGACTGCTCCCCACCTCTATCATGTGGGCCTAGGGTTCTGTTGCAGAAAGAATGTAATAGGTAAACTAGTCGGGCTCTGTGGCAAGCAAACTCCCTTCCTGCACCCGTATGAGCCGGGAAGTCCTATAGTCTCCACTTTACTGATCAGGAAATGGGAGCTCAGAGAGTCCAAGTAGTTTTCTTGAATCACAGTGACGCAGTAATGGCATTAAGACTAGAGCCCAGGTCCTCTAACCTTTACCTTTACGGCTTCCATCTAATATCAAGTATTCTAGAATCAATGGTGTTAAGTTCAAGATCTTGTGTGGGGTTGGAAACTAAACTCCAAATGGGGACAAATCAACTGACTTTAATATACATGGGCTATAATAATCAACCTGCAAAGTAAAACTGAGTGCGTATGTGTAAGCTACGTCTATACCCAGACCATGCTGACTTCATAAAACACAGCAAAACAACCATGATTCCATCTTGATTTCTTTTTACTTATTTGGGCTGTTTATCTGACTGCGGTTTAGCACTTTCAAGCTTTGTTTATCAAAGAAATAAAGAGAACTGTTTGAAAGAGGCTATGTTGCAGATTATATTTTGTCAACCCTTGAAATCCTTCTTGCCTGAACCTTCTCTAAATTTCCCAGGAGTGGATAAGACATCCAGACTAGCAAAGTGGCCCCAGACACAGTCGGCTTCCTGACATCGGGGTGGGTGCTCTAAGGTTACGTGCCCACCTCAGTCTCCTTCTGAACGCAGGCAGCCTGTTATCACTGGCACAAGCAAGCCCAGAGCTAGCCACTCTCACGACCCTGCAGACTCTTTCATGGCAGTGATATGCAGAGAAGGGAATGTCATGTTTCAGAACTGCCTGGGACGCTTCAGCCATCCACACATCCCTCTCAAAAGTTCTGGCATCCCCGGGTTCTGCTGCCATTGTTCCATCCCTTGAGAACACTGGGGTGTGGAAAAGGTTGAAAACCTCTGGCTAACTAGCCGCCATGTATGACCATCTTAAGCCTTCTTAGGTTAGTTTTCTGTGGCTGCTGTAAATGACCACAAACTGGGTGGTTCAAAACAACAGAAATGTATTCTCTCACTAGTTTTGGAAGACCACAGGTCTAAAATCAAGATGACAGCAGAGGCTGCAGGAGAGATTTTATTTATACTTCTTCCAGTTCCACGTGGCTGTCTGTGTACCTGGCGCTGCGTGACTCTGCTCTCTGCCTCCATGGCTACATGGCCTCTTCCTACTCTATGTGTCTCTCTTAAAGGACACTCCTCACTGGATTTACTGCCCTCCTGGATAACCCAGGATAATCTCCTCATTTCAAGATACTTAACTTACTTACATCTCTACACAGCCTTGAATCAAATAGTTAACATTCACAGGTTCCAGGAACTGGGATACAGACATACATTTTTTGGACCATCGTCTAGTTCAATAAACTCCTTGAGAACACCATATGAGTCAGGCTTATCAAATTTATGTCAACAGAAATTTATTCTCTTATGTCACCCATATCACTGAGCTTAAAAGCACCCCATGTAATATTTACTGAGTGGATAAATGAATGCCTGAAATTTGTGTTTACTGCTGTAAGCTATGAGACAGCTAGATATATTCTAGGCAATGGTAACTTGTAAGGAGAGCTTAGAGAGTTCGATTTGATGTAAAATTCTTCAGACTTGAAAAACTGCGTGGTAAAAACTTTTAGAAGAATGTGTGGGGCAAACTCTTTATGACCTTGGGGTATGGAAGGATCTCTTAAGGAACCAAAGCATGAAGCACAGAGAGAAGACTGGTACACATTCAAAGTAAGAGCTCCTGTTTACCACAATACCGTAAAGAAGGCAGAACTACCAGGCACAATGTGGGAGGAAGCATCCGCATCTGAGAGCTGGCAAGGGGTAGGTGCCAGAATATAAAACAAATGCCTAACTAATCCATAAGAAAACGTCAAATAACCTATTAGAAACATGGGCAACCAGGAGATAAGCCATGATTGGCCATTAAGTTGCTCAGTATCATTAATGACCAGGGATTAAGAATCACAACAAAATACCATGTTATAAATACCAGGCTGGCCAAACAAGAACATGTAATTATGCCAAATGTCAAACAGGACATGAGGCACAGGAGCCCCGAAAAACCTGCTGCTGGGAGGTAATGGGCCTGGCTTCTTGGGAGAGCAATCTGACCTTATCCAGGAGAGAGCAGATGCACACTCCACGGGCCAGCAATTCCGCTCCTCGGTATGTGAGTTCTGGTACATATGTGCTTGGTTCAGAATGTTTATAATATGTTACAGACAACAGCTAAAAGAAAAAGGAACCCAGTTTTAACATTCATGGATAAATGCAGTCGCACAATGGGATATTATATAGCGGTGAAAATAAATAAACTATAGGCATGTGTATTAAGAAGGATAAAACTGAAAACAATGCTCAACCAAAACTGAAGAACACACTGAGTGCAATTTTATTTCTATACATTTTATTTATCTATTTATTTATTTTTAGATAGGGTCTCACTGTGTCTGTCACTCAGTATGGAGTGCAGAGGAACCATCATAGCTCACTGTGGCCTTGAATTCCTGGACTCCAGTGATCCTCCCACATCAGCCTCCCAAGTAGCTGGGACTACAGACATGCATCACCATGCCTGACTAATTTTAAAAAATATTTAGTAGTAATGGGTTCTCACTATGTTGCTCAGGCTGGTCTCAAACTCCTGGCCTCAAGTGATCCTCCCACCTCAGCCTCCCAAAGTGGTGGCCTAAGCCACCTTACCTGACCTATGTATGTTTTAAAAACAGGTTAAGTGAAACATATTGCTAAACGCTACATACATATGTGGGAAAATGATAAAGAGCAAGGAAACAATCACCTGGAGTCACCTCTGGGGCATGGAGAGGGTGGTACCTGGGAGGGTCTGAAATACATTGGCTGGTGCAAGCGGGTGTCAGTATAGGGACATGTTTTGGTGTTCTTTAAAGCATAGAGTGTATGCAAATGACACATGTCTTCTAGTCTGTATAAATATTTCAAAATAAAAATGGGCAATTTGGCCAGAATGGAATAGCACTAATCAAATGAAATCTTTTCTTACCCATCGGAAGGGCAGAATGAGCTTCAAGTCAAAGGTTAACATAAAAGGTATATGTTTGGGTGTTAGAGTTGACGATGATTACAAAGAAGGCCATTTGACTCAGACACAGAGAAAGCAGAAAAGAGACGGTGCTATTTTTTGAGATATCATTCCAGAACTAGACCAGAATGTCAGAGCTCAAAATTTTCAGAAAGTGGTGGGGAACTCTGACAGAAGGGATTCAAAAAGCTCAACTCAAACATGGACACAAATGTCAGGGAGGGGGATAATGCTCCAAAAAATAAACTTCCATTTCTATAAAATTATGGATGTTAGAATTACCATGCATTAAGAATGATAAAACCAGCGGGATCAGAGAATGGTCAGAATACTACATATCATCACGGGCTTAAGCATATGACTTCTATACATTATCCTGGTCTTCTCAGAGAATTGGATCTCAAGTGGCTGTGCCATTTTCAAAAAGAAAATCCACCTTCACTCAAGTGATCATCCATTTAAGAGATACATGTGTGCCCCTCTGTACTAGGTAATGGTCATGTAACTGGGGAACAAGACAGATGCCACTCCTGCCGCCAGCAAGCCTGCATTCTAGCAGGGAGGCAGACTGCACACAAGTCCAGGAAATAAGGCAAATTGTTATTACATCAGTACCAGGAGGGAAGGAGGGGGACAAGCTCAGTGAAGTCTCTGACGTGAGGGGAGGAGCTAACCAAGCCGGGACGAAATGGGTAAGGAGTGTTAAGAGCAGTTCAGGCACAGAGAATGACATGAGTGGGAAGGAATGCGGGATGCTTCAGGAGGAGAAAAGAGACTGAAGCCATGGGGTAGTAAAAGGGTGGCAGGAGGTACTGCTGAAAGACAGGCTGGGCCTGGGCACAGGAGGCCCGAATGGCTTGAGACAAGGAAGAAACATGATGTCACTTAAGTTGCCATATTGCCCTTAAAGGAACTACAGCTTTAAGGAGGGTCCCGAGTGTCCTCAAGTTTGGAAGAGGTCAATGCTGACTGGCCTCTAGATGTTCAATCAATGGGCTTGTCCAAATGTTTCAATACCTTACTGATTCTTCGCATATTTTCACAAGTGGATGACACATATCTTTTGGACACGTGGAAAAGGTAAGAATGTTACTTGCAGGCTTGAAATGATCAGAACTGAGAATGGCCTTGGGCCTAACCATGAAGGACTATGGCATAGCAGAGACAGGGCCACGTTGGGTGACACACATACTCTGGCGTGGAGGGAAGAGGAAATGGAGCAGAAGCAGGCCTCTCCCGTGAGACAAAGAATCAGGCACTACACCCAAGAAGGCAGGCACGACCCTCCCACAGGACAGATGCTGGGTTCACAGACACGTATAAAAATGAGATGACTTGACAGCTATGGATTGAGAAATACTACCATGTTTTGAATGTGTAAAATATATGCATGGATGCATTTTAAACCTAGTAAAAAAAATGACCCTACAGTGGCAGAGCATGAGCTCAGAGAAGAAATGGCTAAGAATATTTTACAGAACTAGGAAATTAATTAGCTGATTTCCTCCACTGCTCTCCACTACCAGCAGCTTTTGGAATAGAGGATGCACAATAAAATAACACATATTCCTTTTTGAGCAGTGTTTTGAACAGTAATCAAAGAAAGTGAAGAGGCAACACACAGAACAGGAGAAAACATCTGCAAACCATTTAGTGATAAGAACCTTGTATCTCAAATATACAAAGAACTCTCACAGATCAACAACAAAGACAACCAAGTTTACAGATGGGCAAAGGATGTGCATAGACGTTTATCCAAAGAAGATACGCAAATGGCCAGTAAAAACCTGAAAAGATACTCAACACTACCAGTTATTAGAGAAACGGAAATGGAAACGGTAAGATACGACGTCACATCTACTAGGATGACTACAATCAGGTGACAACAATAACCAGTGAGGACGAGGAGGAGATGTGGAAACACTGGAATCCTCATACTTTGCTGGTAGGAATATAAAGTGCAGCCACTGGCTGGGCACGGTGGCTCACATCTGTAATCCCAGTACTTTGGGAGGCCGAGGCAGGCGGATCACCTGAGGTCAGAAGTTTGAAACCAGCCTGACCAACATGGAAAAATCTGTCTCTACTAAAAATAAAAAACTAGCTGGGCATGGTGGTGCATGCCTGTAATCCCAGCTACTTGGGAGGCTGAGGCAGGAGAATCGGTTGAACCTGGGAGGTGGAGGTTGCAGTGAGCGCCACTGCACTCCAGCCTGGGCAACAAGAGCGAAACTCCATCTCCAAATAAATAAATAAGTAAAGTGCAGCCACTGTGGAAAACAGTTTGGCAGTTCCTCAGAAAGGTAACATACGATCTAGCAATTCTACTCCTAGAAGTTCGGTACCCAAGAGAAGTGAAAATATATGTTCACAAAGAAACTTGCCAACAAATTGTTCATAGAAACATTATTAATTACAGCCAGAAAACAGAAACAACCTCCTTGCCTGCAAACTGATGACTGGATAAACAAAATGTAATATATCATACAATAAACTATTATTCAGCCATAACACGAATGAAGTATTGATACCAGCTGGGACACGGATGAACTTTGCAAACACTATACTAAGTGAAGGAAGTCAGATCCCAAAGCCCATATATATTGTGTGACTTAATTTATATAAATGTCCAGAATAAGCAAATTAATACAGACAGGAAATCAGTGGCTGCCTACGGCTGGATGGAGCGGAGAATGTGGCATGACTATTGATGGGCATTCAGTTTCTTTTTGGGGTGATAAAAATGTTGTGGAATTGGAAGTGGAGAGGGTGGCACAACTCAGTGAATATACAAAAAGCCACTGTATTACACATTTTAAAAGGGTGAACTCTATGGTCTGTTAATTATATCTCAATAAAATAAATGTCCTCAGGCTGGGTGCAGTGGCTCACCTCTAATCCCAGCACTCTGGGAGACTAAGGTGGGAACACTGCTTGGGGCTGGGAGTTTGAGACTAGGCTAGGCAACATAGCGAGACCCCGTCTCTACAAAAAAACAAAAAATTAGCTGGGAGTGATGGCACATGCCTGTGGTCCCAGTGAGTCAGGAGGCTGAGGTGAGGGGATCACTTGAGCCTGGGAAATTGAGGCTGCAGTGAGCTCTGATCATGCCATTGCACTCCAGCCTGGGCGATACAGTGAGAGACCCTGTCTCAAATAAAAAATGCTCCCCAGAATGCCTAGTGGTATACAGTGCACACTATGTATTGTGAAGAAGGCCTGCTAATAAAAAGATCCTCACTGGCCACATGAGAGAACAAATGGAAAGATGGCCTGGCAGAGCAAAAGCCCTCCAGGCAGACAGTGGCTGAATCACTTATTCACGGAAGACACAGGAAGAGCAGCAGACCGTGTGCCGGGGCTGTTCCAGCAGCTGGAGGATGAAAACGACAGTCTTGTGCTTCACAGCATTCAGAGCTGATCTGGAAAGACAAATGGATGATGAGCTCTAGGAAGTGGAGGATGGAGCGATTCACAGGGATGAGGAGTGGGTCTTGGTCCGACTGCAAAGCTGTGGTTACAGAGGGGAAAAAGCAACACCAGCCCGTGGCAACTGAGAATCTCCAAAGGTTTTAAAACAGACGAACAGCAGGACCTGATCAGTGCCTGAGACAATGCAGGGGAGGAAGCTGTGCCATGTGGGACAGACCCAGCTGGACATGGGTACTCACCGTGGGTAAGAGATGGAGATGGAGTCTGGACAAAACCCTGGGATCAAGGCGTAAGTGACCAGGAGGGTGGGACAGAAGGGGACCTGAGGAGGAAGGCAGGGTTGAGTGCAGGAGTCTGAGGAGCCCAGGGGATTCTTGGGAAATCACTTCAGGGAAGTCTGACTGGGAGTCAGCAGAGAGGCCTGGGCCAGAGCTCAAGAGCTGTGAGTCACGGGTTTGGAGATGATCTTGGAGAAAAGGAGAGAATGCAATGCTGGGGAACCACCCCCACTCCCACCAGAGGGTGGGCAAACGTGAAAGAGCAGTCAGGGGAGACGGAGGGAGGGGGAGACAGTCATTTCCCAGACCCCAAGGGAGAAGCATCCACAAGGAGGAGCAGCAGGGTTCCTGCTAGAGCCTCAGCTCCCATGCACTTCCCTGGGACGTGTCACGGGCACATGCTCCTTAGGTGGGCTCAGGAGGCATTTAATAACTAAACAAATGGGTAAAATTCCAAAATGAGCAAGACAGGAACGGATGCCAGTTACATCCTAAAGCCGTACATCATTTTCACAAAGATTCTGTCTTTCAATATAATGCAAATTTAAATTCTAAGACTATTTAAGGCCCCAAATCAATGAATCATCGAAAGTAAATGTCACAGCCTCGTAATGGGTAAAGAGGATGACTTTGCTGAACAATGTAACCAAATAAAATGGATGTTTTGGAAAAGGAAATTAAACACATGGAGGTATAAGATATTAGATTAAGTTTCAAGCCCTAATAATACACTCCTGGAGAGAAACAGTCCACTACTGCTCAAAAAGAAGAAAATACCCATATAACCAAGTTTAAGAATAATTCTGAGGAAATGATAAGAGCAAATGGAAATGAGAAAAAGATTTTCTACAGGCTATTAAATTACAGACTTTTGGAGATGGTCTGTTCTCATGTTGCCATGTCCTTCCGGCGTCAGGAGCTGAAGCTCTCCCTCCTAGAATCTGAGACGCTCCACACATGCAGTGGATTTGGAGTAGACTGTTAGTAGAAATGTTCAAATCAGTTCTTCTCTGGGATTGATTTGTGAAGGAGCACATCCTTAATTACAGCATTTTCCATTTCCGTCTTCTCCAATTCTCCTAGTGCACCTCACCTTCAGTAAATCACCAAGTGAGAAAATGCCCTGTGACAGTGTCGCTCAAAGTCTCACATCAGTAAAAATATAAGTGACAAGAAAATTAGTCATTCAGCCTATTTCAAGTCTAGAGAAAGTGCTGTCAAATTGAGTGAGAAAAGATTCAACAGGCTTCTTCAATGATGAAACGACTGAGAAGCGACGAATCAATATGAACAATAGAAACCCTGAGTTCTGCCGTACTGACGCCAATAACTTGATTTCGGGGAGGAAAGGAGTCAATGTCACTTGACCTGCTTCTCTTTCACAGATTTTCACTCATCCTAAAGACGTCCTAGGCTAGAAGCTGAAAAATGTACACCCAACCTTAATTATAGAAGAGACCATTGCTAACATCTCCAGGGCATTTAATATCCACGAAGCGACAACACGATGGAAAATAATTAGAAATGCAGAAGTGTCTCCGAATGTCTGGAATCCTGTTTGTGGCGAAGTACAGTTAAAGAGCAATACACATGAACTGTAAACTCTGGCTCTGCCATTACTGACTCTAAGACAAAAAAAAATTATTAAATAAAATGTGTTACACGTATTATTTAGTGCAACATAATTTGAATTGAATTATCCAATATTCACTCTTCTATTCTGAAGGCAAAAGGCACTTTAATTTGGCCTACAGAATAGTTTATATCTAGGTTGATTCTAGAAATTAAATAGGATCATGATGATATGTGACAGATGATAAGTATATGAAACTGACGAGTATAAGAAAACATCTGTCATAGATACTCTGGTTATCTCTTCCTTTGAGATAGTCTTAATTGTTACCCACAAACATCTGAAGTCCACAAGAAGTCAGATCAGGCGCAGGTATGTCAGAACTGAATTTTGTGGTCTAAAGTATTTGCACTAAGTTCTGTACAGATCTTCTTTTTTCATTTCTGAAAGCAATTTTGGGAAAATAATTCCTTTTCAGGGTATTTATAAAATTTTAGCTATATTTTAGTTTTTTTCTTCTGTGCATTTAAAAATAATAAATGTCACTACCTCTGGAAGCAGAAAACAATATTTCTATGTTTCTATGAAATAATTACAACAGCTTAAAGGCATCGCAGTTTTCCAGGAAGATATTCAGCTGACACCAAGTTATCAGATGTCAAGAAGAAACTCCAAGAAAAGTTAGGGGTTTACCAAATGAAAGTGACTTACAAAATGAGGAAAGAAGCCGCTGTGAAGGCTGCCAAGTGGCCTAACGGGTCTATTCAGACTGCTCGAGGGCATGCTGGGGTGCACAGAACACCTGAGTGATAAATATTACTGCTCATCCACACTTGAAACTCAGTACACCCCACAGACCTATCAGAGCAAAAAAAAAAAAATATATATATATATATATAATGCCACAATTATTGAAACCTAACTGGAAATTTGGGGGAATTCTAATAACACAAAGCTCCTCCATGATCAGAAGTAGCAAAAGTATGTTGGCCAGTTACTATTAAAAGCATCTGAGTTCTGGTTATTAATAATAGTATGTGATGCAACTGGCTCACTTAGGAAGAAGCTACACTAAGTGGACACAAGGGTTCAGTCATCACACCAATGGCCCTGGAGCATGTCTTTATCTGCAGCGCTCTGAAGAGCTGCTCCATTTGTAGGCATGGCTGGGCCCCTCAATAGACACTGGTCTTGTGCAGACCAGAATGGCCAGATGAGCCTGCAGAATACAGGTTTCATTAATGTTATGGAAAGTGGTTTTGAGCAGCCAGGGGGCAAAAGCGCCTCTTTTACGCCTTTCAGTTCTGTTCTAGTATTTGGGTCACTGTTAAGTTAAAAAAAATAAAGATGATCAGGATGTATATGTAAGTGACTTACATAGTGTGATATGAAATTTTTAGGTTTGTTGTCAAGATCAGTTATGAAATTTCCCAGGGGCTGCAGGAATGACTTACTTTGGTTGCATATCAGGCCAACTGTACTGTTCTTCACCTGCTAATCTGGTTCTAGGCTGTGCAAAGAAAAAAATATACACATACAGTTCTGATGAAAATAATGAGTCTTGATGGAGGTCTAGGTGTTTGAGTGGGATAGTGGAGCCACCTGTTTGCTAATGAATCTCCAGCTGAAGGGCACTGGGCTGAGCACCCCAAAAGGTGGTCATGCAGTCCTCTGATGCTTCTTAGGGGTGAAGGAGGGAAACACTGCAATGATATTAGAGGAAGGCTTAAGAAGCAATAGAGCTTGGTGTGAAGTCCAGGCAGTCACTGATATTCTCAGAGATCATCGGATCATCGGCAACACGGCATACAGGACGCCCTTTTACAAATGCATCCCAAAGGGAAAAGTCCCTGTTCTGATAGCCCTTCAGGTGTGGTGTCTGCAGCACGTGAATTGGACCACTTCCTGAGCATTAAGTGGGCCCCTGGCCAGGCACCTCTGCTGATGCTGCATCAACCAAAGATTACATTTAAATAGTGATACCAATGAAAATGATCAAGGGCTTTTAATGTGTTGAAGTTTTACAGGCTCTATCTCATTTAATCTTCACAACTTCCTCCTGGGGTTTGTACTATCCTAATCTTTTTGTAGAGGAGGAAATTGAAGAGCAGAGAGGAAAAGTGTTCTGTTCCACCTCTCTCGGATGCTATCAGCAGGCTAACTTGAGAGCCTGGCTCTCAGTCACTGCCCTGCCTCTTATGATCAGAATTCTCCCTCCAAGAGAAAAGACCAGTGAGGCCACAACCAGCACAAGGCCCAGTTCCATCTACTCACTGGTGTTTTTATAGAAAGCTGAAGGAGGAAATTGTAGCCCTTCTTCCACTCTCTCCCATTGGGACTCTATTATCCAACAACTTCAGGAGAAAGAAAACTTACTGTGTTTCTTCCTGTACATTAAACCTCCGTACTTGCATTTCAAATACTTTTGGCTCTAACATGCCAGTGAGAGAAATCCCTGTGGGTTAGAGCAGGGACAGGAGTGACAGTTTCACTAAATCCCGTCTGTGTGCCACTCTGTTTGCAGGGTGGGGGTTTCTGCAGCACAGCACATGAGTCCTGCGTCCCGCACTTATTCATGCAGACGTCTCTTCCCCTCTGTCACTCTTCCCTGCATTAGAACTCCCTCTGACTGGCTAGCCCAGGGGCTGCTGTCTTCCCACCCCTGGTCCTGGCACTCCATTTTGGGTGGTGGTGGGCAGCACTGGGTGCCGTGTCTTTCATGTCCTCCAGTGCTTCTGGGCACCGTCACCATGCACTGCTGCAGCAGCCCCTTGGCTTTCAACTTGACATGGGCAATGTCATGCCAGTGACCACACAGGTTGTCAGTCACAGGAAAGCAATTTTCTATTGAGCTATGACTACATCTGGCCCAGGATGGACTGTGCAAGGGAAAAAAGCATTTCTCTTTTTTTGGTAAGGGGTGTTTTCTTTTGTAGCTGGAGAGCATATATCGACAAGCACAGAGCAGGTATTTGGTCCTTCCTGAGTCTGACATTTGAACAACAGATTCAACATTTCTACTCCATTTCAGCAGGTACCTCTGAGTACTTAAATCTTGTCCACTTTTAAGAGTAAGGCAGAAGGAATTCAGTTAACAAGGCTGCTGCAGTCAGAAGAGAGATGAGAATTAGAAATTCTCTCATAACACATGCTTTAAACATAAAATTTCAGATAAAAATGATGGGTGTTTATCTTAACTTTGTATGTTTTATATTCTGGGATTATTCTACTTTACTCTTCAATGAAAACTGTCTGCTTTTATATTTTATATGCAAAATTCCCTGTAACAGATCCCATCTATTCTGACTAAACTCATAAAATATACAAATAACAGAAACAGCCCCAATGCTGTTAAAGATAAAATTCCCAACCCACACAATTCTCTGGGACTTTCCACATTTAAGCCTCACAGAGTCACTTGATATCATCTTTGTGACTAAAAATATAACGACAATATTACTTAAAATGATAATCAAATCATTCTCTTGCAAATTAAGACACTTACTCTTAGGAAAAAAATAGCCAAATTGGATTTGGTGTGTCTTTCCTTGATAGATCAAAAGCAGCTCCATTAAATCAGCAGTTTTATATTAATGGCATAAGACATGACCCAGATGAGGAAAACGTCCTTTGGAGCCACTTTGTATTTTATTTAAAGAGCAATGGAGATGATCCTCACAATTCATATGTGAGGCAGAATTTATCACCGGTCCCAAGGCCAGGAAGCTGGGTATGATCCCAAATGTGGTGGCTTATCGACACCAGAGAGCCCAGGTCTATCTTCTCTCAATCCCTCATTTCATCCTATTACTGTACCTGCCACCTATCTATTCACCCACACACCCATTCATCCACCCACCTACCTACCCATTCACCCATCTATCCACCAACCTATCCATCTGATATGTACTAAGTCCTCCTATATATCCATTATTCTCCCTTCAGATGTGAGGAAAGTACTTCCTTCCATCTCAATCCTCTTCTAAATCTTTCATCCTATAATACTCAAACATCATAGTGAGACTACACTATAATTTGCCCGAGTTCTGTTGGGGCGGTATCTCACTTAGAATAAAAGAGATTATTTATGAAATAAAAACAAGCTACCCAGTGTTGGTGGAGTGGGCTGCCAGTCACGAAGGTCTTTGTAGCCATCAGCCCATTGGGTCCTCCAACAAACCTCAAACCACATATGACAAAGCAGAGACGAGGACAGAAGTGACGCTCTGAGACCACCCAGCTAGCAATGAGCAGGGCTGAAACTCAAGCCCAGGACAATCTGTTACACATGCTGGCCTCTTTCTACTCCCTTATGCTGTCTCAGTTTAATCTTTCAAACTTATTTAAGAAGCGCGCAATGTTCAGTCCTAAATTAATCCACAAATGTTGTTGTTTGGTGGTAACGGGAAGAATAAGGACAGATAAATTAGATTCTTCTTTCTCCCCCCAGAACCAAGAGTAGCACAAAATTGGCCACTTTTACATCTAATCTGGAATAAATGGTGACTTTTTAGCTAAATCATTATCTGTATAATTGTCATAAGAAGCTACAATTTAGAGGAATAAACAACTTTAATTCGATCCTTTCCTTTATGCAGCAAGATTTGAAAAATTTAAATGAGCTCATTAAACCAAAAATTATCTTTCTGTGATTATTTCTAGTGATATTTTTAAAACAATCAGTACAACATTCTAACATTTTATTAATTATTTTGAAAGGACATTTTCTTTTCTTTTCTTTTTTTTTGAGACGGAGTTTCACTCTTGTTATCCAGGCTGGAGTGCAATGGTGCGATCTCAGCTCACCGCAACCTCCGCCTCCTGAGTTCAGGCAATTCTCCTGCCTCAGCCTCCCGAGTAGCTGGGATTGCAGGCACACACCACCATGCCCAGCTAATTTTTTTTTTTTTTTGAGACAGAGTTTCGCTCTTGTTACCCAGGCTGGAATGCAATGGCGTGATCTCAGCTCACCACAACCTCCACCTCCTGGATTCAGGCAATTCTCCCGCCTCAGCCTCCTGAGTAGCTGGGATTACAGGCACGCACCACCATGCCCAGCTAATTTTTTGATTTTTGGTAGAGACGGGGTTTCACCATGTTGACCAGGATGGTCTTGATCTCTTGAGCTTGTGATCCACCCGCCTCGGCCTCCCAAAGTGCTGGGATTACAGGCGTGAGCCACCGCACCTGGCCTAATTTTTTGTATTTTTAGTAGAGATGGGGTTTCATCATGTTGACCAGGATGGTCTCGATCTCTTGAGCTTGTGATCCACCCGCCTCGGCCTCCCAAAGTGCTGGGATTACAGGCATGAGCCACCGCGCCTGGCTAGGACATTTTCATAGAGAATGAATTTGGTGCCAGATATGGCTTCTGAAGTCATGACACGCTTCAACACTGGAGAGCAACAGAGCTTCTCACTGTAAGATCCTTTTGCACCACAATCAAAACACTGGGAGGGAATGGAATGAGCTGTCATTCTTTCACTGCTATCTTCCAAGGGTGAAACATTTCTGGTAAGTCCTTATTTTTAATTATGTGCCACTTGGAGTCATTCAAAAAGCCTGAAGAGAGTAGAAGCACCCGTGCAATGACTATGAACAAAGGAGAAACTAGAAATGCAGGCCTGATATTCCATGTGTCATCACAGATAAACAGGGTGGAAGTCAAAGCCCCGAGTCCATATTCAGACTCCTCGGAGTCCTGGCCACATGATCTTAGGCAACTAGCTCGCCCTGCAGAACCTGCACCTCTCACCTGTGAAAGGGGGTTCAGGGCTGATCTGCGGGACCATGCTGCGGTGAGGGCGAAGGATGCCACAGGTGTGCCTGTTCAGGATCACAGCAGCAGCTGCTGGACCTAGTGGCACCCCGGGTCGGTCAGTGGAACCTAACAGGGAACAGCTGGCAAAAGATGCACGTGGAGTGCAGAGCTCTGATTAATCAACCCCCATGTATCACAACATCACGAGTGCACATAAATGCATGCAGTTATCATCTGACAATTCCAAATGTTACTTCTGCAGAATGCGTGCACCTCTCCATGCAGCAATAATTTCTACAACAGGCCTGTGTCCTGGGTGTTTCCTCTACACAAAGATGAAGTAGGGGCTATCTTTAATGAGAAACATCCACTAATGTTACTTGCACGGATTTAGTGAGCGACATAAATGGGTTATACATCCCTTAACTTGTAACTAACAATCAATTATATTTTGGTCATTAAAGCCATGTATCTTTTCAAAGAAGCAGTTGGTGAGAGAGACAGTGAGGACTGAAATGGGAACTACAGTTGCTCCAAGGCTGGTGATCGTCTTCACTGTCAGCATTCGTAAGAGGAAGCTATGTTTATTTTTCCTTGAAGACCCGACCTCTATGGAATAAAACACCTGGGTAAATTTTCTACAGAGGTGGGCCCAAGACTGTGCCTGTCCCACTGTGCCTGTCATAATGAGCTGCCTGGTGTCACAAGCCAGGTGATTGCCACGGGTTAAGCACCTAGGACAGGGTCGACAGTTACCAAGCAGAGGCTCCCTGAGCTTCGTGACAATGCTAACCTTTTGAAAGGTGAGCACAATATATATTCATTTCAGCAAGTCACCTAATGAGCTTTTAGATTTTTTTCAGCACAAATTAAAGGCACCTACTTGGATTTTTAAATCACTTGGTAATGCCACCTAATCCCCTTGAGTGGGAGAAAATTAAAAACAAAAGCCACAGCATTTCCTTAGAAAATCTTAATGTAAAGTTAATGATTCTCAGAGAGACTAAATAGCAGACTACTTCAACATTGGAAAATACATTCCAGCATGCTATGCGTACATGGGGAAACAAAAAATTATTTATTCATTTAGGGTGATTTATTTTGAAAAAAAAAAAAAAACCCTCAAATTCTAATCTCTCCAAATAGGCTCATTTCTGAATATATTAAAAAACCAGCCCACTTCCTCTTTTTACCAGGGAGAATCAGTGTTATCATGAAATACTCCAATTCTGCAACTGCCCATCCCCAAGCTGCCCATGTGAAAGTGATGTGCTCGATGATCTGAATGCCCAGCGGCACTTGGTCACAGGCAGAGCCTCCGTTCCAGCTGTCTGAGGTGCACATCTGGCTCGCTGGTGAGCACCAAGTATCTCCTAAGTGAATTCTCCCCATTCTGAAGAGCCTACATTTTAAGAACGACTGCAAATTCAGTGACAATCCATTGGGTCATTTCACACGATGTCAACGAACATCTAGTAACACTTCTATCCATTTGTCTGTCTCTCCATTCGGACGTCATTGTCAACTCTACTGTTTGCCAGTCAATCGTGTGCCCAAATTATATAATTCTCACAAAATCCTATGAAGAAAGTATTGTTACTCTCACTTTATGGCTGAAGAAATTAAGCCTCTGAGAAGTTCAAGATTAGGTCATAGGCAAACCAAAATTAGCAGTTTCATATGGTTCCACATGATAATTTAGCCAGAGCCCAAAGAGGTGGTTGGGTAGGGAGGAGTTTTTCATACAATATCTTAAGAGAGGTGAAAGGAAGAGACTAGGAGGAGCTCTCAAACCCTGCAAGGGGCCGGGGGAATTTGGAGAAGCTGCAGCCACGCACGGGAGATCTGCAGAGGCTGCCAGCCTGAAGAATACAGGAATAAGTCCTTTGATGGAGGCTCTGAATATAAATTCAACCTAAAAATGCTGGACGTTTCTGCGCAAGCTGCACCAACAGTTTGACTTATCTCACGAGGCTGAAACGTTTCTCAGATGAGGTCTAACAAGTAAAAGTATTCCCACACAAACCTATTCAGCTCATCTAAAATAAGCTCTTACTTAAAACTCCAGCACCACAGAGACAAGGCCACTGGATAAATGAGATCATCTGGATGTTTTTGTGAGATAAAGACCATGTTCATGAAGGGTCAGGACTAGCATCTCTGCTTCAGCGCACAACAGACAAGTGTTAAAATACTTCAAAATCCAGTAAAGTGTGCTTAACAACCATGTAGATGAAAGTTTTGACTACGTCCTTTGTACTCAGACAAGGCATGCAGTTGTAAAATATCTGTAGTGGAGAGAAAGAGGCAGAAGGGGTGGTGATGTACTGGGGGGTGTCTGTGACTTGTTCCTTTGGGGGTCTGAAAAAGCCCCTGAAAAATCCAACCTCTAGTAATTTAGCAAGGTCTGGCAGTGAGGAATAAAGTGTATAAAAGTAAAATGAAGATAAAAATAAGGCAAAATTTAACATACATGGTTAGTCTCTCCCAAACAAAAGTTGCTCACAGTCACACACACCGACCTCTCATGGGAACTGGTGGAAAATGACAGTAGTTCCTCGGTGAGGGTCCCGGGAAAGGTGCAGAGCTAAAACCCACAGTCAGCAACAAGGTCTTCGATTTTAAAATTAATTTCAAAGCAAGATGAGATGGAAAAGCTTGTAAAAAGCATCTTAAAAGCAAGCAGAAATGCTCTCAGTGCCCTGTGAGCTCTGCAGGGGACTGTTTCAGCCACAACCAGAAATGGCTGCAGGTGTCCCTGATATCCTAACACTAAAAGCAGAGGGAGTCTATCAGCACAGCCAAATGCTCAGAAGTGAAGATGAGGAGGAGAGGACCACGTTCTGGATGGGATGTGTTTGTTTTAAAGCAGTTTGCCATTGCCTTTCAACTGTTTGGGTAGAGGACTATCTTAAAATTCCTTTTAGAGGCCGGGAGCAGTGGCTCATGCATGTAATTCCAGCACTTTGGGAGGCTGATGCATGAGGATCTCTTGAACCTAGGAGTTTGGGGCCTGTCTGGACAACATGACGAGACCCTGTCTCTAAAAACACATTAAAAACTAGATGGGTGTGGTGATGCATGTCTGTAGTCTCAGTTACTTGGGAGGCTAAGGCTGGAGGATTGTTTGGGCCTGAGAGGTTTAGGCTGCAGTGAACTGTGATTGCACCACTGCACTCCAACCTGGGCAACATAGTAAGACCCTGTCTCAAAAAAATTTTCCTTTTAGAGAAAGGCATTCAAGGTGAACTTATGAAAAACAAATCTACAAGTTGTTCTCCTGCGTTCTTCCCTATGCCCAGAAGCTGACAGGACATCACAGGGAAATGGCTCCAATGGGAATTCTGTTCTTCCTTCACTTACAATTCCTGAACTCCATGTTTGCCAATGCTTGAGGTGCCAGGTATCTGGAAGTAGTGGATACTGCAGCCCCTTTTCCTCAGAGGCCCTGCACAGACATCTGGGTGTTGATGCCAGATCCCCTGGCTCTCAACTTAGCCCTGGATGAAGAAATGGTCATGGGAAGCAGTGGGAAGGACAGGGGAATGCCGCAATGTCATGGAGTTGAAGTCCACGATGCAGAGGCAGAAGCAACACTTCAGAGCTGGACGGTGTTCAGCGTCCTGGGCAGACAGCACGCACTCAGCACTACGCTAGATGCTGGGAGCAGCAGAGAAAAGGGTACATCACAGCATCTGCAGTTAAGGGCACTATCTTTTGGGGGAGAAAAATCTATACAAATGCAGCTAATACAGAGCAGAAAAGGATGGTAAAGAATGGACTCTTGAATATAAGTATACTGAGTCATATTATATCTGACAGAGAAGAGAAGGGAGCAGGGGCCACACCCTTACTAGAAAGTTGGCTGCTGCAGAGCTGAAGATGCTGTGCCATAGCAAAGTGGGAGGAGCGTGTGCGTCCCTCCCTTTGGGGGCAAGAGACAGGAAATGTGGCACAGCATGATTTTTAGTGAAGAAGGAGGCAGGCTGATGCTGGCTTCTTGGGAGGCTGCCCTGGAGTCCTGGTGTGGTCAAAGGAGGCGACTTTGTTTTCTTCACGAAGGGAATGGTGATCCCAACCCTGGGATGTGTCTGCGGACATTGCCACAGGCAGGAACTGCACTAGATGGTCTTTCCAGGGACTGTTCTGGATTGAGCTCAAATGGACAAGAATCAAGATTAGTCTGTGAGTAGGAGTAGCAAAAATTCTTAGAAATTTCTTGCTCTAAATTCAGTTTAAATGACCAATCCCAGAAATACTGTAGCCGCTGAAGTCTTAAAATGGGGTGGGTTAACATAAGTTGAATCATACAAAATTGCTGATTTTTAACCTGCAAAAGCAGCATTTCATATGATCTAACCCTAATACCAGAGAGTCACAGAGTACTTGGAAAAGCCCGCTGGGCCCCAGACGTTTTCCCCTCTGTCTGCCTGAATCACAGCCCTGCCTGTGGACATTTCTCCCTCTCTCCAAGGCCTCTTTGCTCCCAGGAAATAAAGCAGCCTCCAGCATATGGTGCTTCCAGAATCCCTCAAATAAAACCCCATGAAGAAACCAGAGCTACTAAAATCCTTGGGACCTCCATGTTCTAACTAAATCAGTTCAAGGGCTGTACACATGCGCTTTGCATGAGTTTTCTGAAAAGATTTCAGTCTATTTAAATACCATCCCTACCAAACAAAACAATTTAATAAGGTAGATCTTTCTTTGCTCAAGCATGTTACTTAACTATTTCTTCTTCCAATGCCATCCCTAATATGAAGAAAAAACTAGTGGTGGCTGATGAAGTGTATTTAAGTGTCATGGCAACACGGGAGTAGGAAGGCAAAGTGTCCCTGCCATCAGGCAGCCCTGGGCCGTGGCCAGGACACAGAGGCATAGAACAGCAGCCCAGGGCAGTCATCTCACTTCCCCCAGGGAGACAAACACTGATGGCTCTCAAAGGCGTAACTGTGTTGACACCATTGTCTCTGCTGCCATAAGGTTGGAGGCAAAGAGTAATCTAAATAGAAAAAGGAATGAAACCCTGGCCTTGTCAAGGGAGCCGGCTTCTGGGAGAGGCGATGTGTCCAGCCCCAGGCCCTTAGAAGGGAGGGAGGCAGGAAACTGTCATTTGGACTGCCCAGTACGTCCTGCCAGATGTACTCATACACCATGCCCAATCTAATCCCTGCCACAGGCGGGCAGCCAGGGCGCCACCTCATCCCAGCCTGTGCATCGGCAATCATGGCAGCCTCACCGTGGAGACCAAGCTCCTGGACTCACTGATGGGAGGCTCTGAGCTCGGAATGCTGCCGGTGGGCCCTTGGCAAGCTCCCCAGCCTCCCTGGGTCCTGTGGCCTCCTCTGCACAATGGCATCTGAACACAAACCATTTGTTCACATGTGAATATATAATATGTATAATTTCATAAATGTTAGCTCAACAAATGTTGGCATTATTATAAGAAGTTCACCTTCTGTAAATAGTAAAAGTAAGGAGACTGGCGACCACAAACTACCCTGAATGTCCTGAAGACTGCCTGGTCACTGAGGCACACACGACTCTGCACCCTCTCCCATGCCACATCTGGCCTGGCCACATATCCCCATCGATCCAGAACCTCACCACTTGTCACCACCACACACCACCATCCAAGCTACACTGTTGTCATTTTGTCCCTGGATTATGGCTATGGCCTCCTACCTCTTCTGGTCTCTGTACCCAGAAGCAGGAGGCTTTCAGGGACGGTGCCCTCCTCTTCAGCCTTCCGACGTCTCCCATCTTATAGGAAAAGTCGAAGTCCTTAGTGTGGCTGGCAAGGCCCTGCCCCACTGGGTGCCTGCCCTGCTGTCACCTCTGTGGAGTGTGGAGCCCTCCCCATACTTTACACAATGTGTGTGTGCTGTGCTCTCTGCCTGGGGTGTTCTCTCTGGCTGTCTCCCCCACCTCCTTCGGGTTTTTGCTCAGGTGAGCTTTTCTCAGGTGGCACTGCGATCTAGACCCTCATTCTCCCTTTTTGCCTTCAGTTTTCTCTTCGGTACTCACCGTGCTCTCACTTCCCTGCATTTTCATGATCTAGCTCGCTTGCTGTCAGCCTCTTCCGCTGAAATGGAAGCTCATGCGGGCAGGAACTGTGACAAATCTTGGTCAGTACTTTACCCCAGCACCTAGAGGAGAGGCCCCATACCTACAGGGGCTTAGAGCCCACTCTCGCAGGCCAGCCAGCTGAAGGAACAATGGCTGCAGTGCTTCAAGCTTTATCCAAGTTCAGAGAATCCCAGTGAAGCCAGGGCAGTGGGGAATCTTGACTCTGTGGTTCTTGTGAATCCCACAAAGAGTGGTTCTTAACCAGCGTCAGTGGACCCCAGGGGTCTCTTCTGGGTGATGATCAACATGCAAGGGGTCCCTGAACTTGGATGGGGAAAAGCACAGCTTCGTTCTCACTATCCTGTCCTCTAGCTGAGATGAAGCATTTCTTTCCATTGTATATAGGAACAAACCACAGTGATACTACCTGTGACTGTGTCACCAGTAGAAATCAGATATTTTCATGTTGTATTATATTGTTGCTAATGTCTCAAAATATGATTCTGCTCATCACCACTTCAAAATTACAGTGATTATTGCACCTACTACTAGAGATTGCAATAAAGGTGTTCCTTTATTACTATATATGTATTTAATGCATGAATAAAGGTGTTTCTATATTACTATACATGCCTTTGATTTTCAAAGTATTTCACTATAACTGATGTACTCTGGAATCCTATATGCCTTGTGCTCTACATTTACAAACACTCTGAGAAGTGCAAGACAACCATGGCACCAAGAAGGCTGAGAGACTGCCTTTGAGACCGATTCCTTTTATCTCTTTTAGTGTCCCTGCTAAGTTCCAGGGTTTGTCCAAGGTCCAGCCCTCGGAGGCGGTGATCAGAGGGACAAGCAACCAGGGACCACAGGCAGCATGGGCCCAGGGGCTGCCAGGCACTGCGCTGGGGACTGCACCCATGCCAGCTGTCCAGTTTGGATTTCTAGCTCCAGATCCAAAGACAGGGTCAAGGTGGGATTGCCAGTAAGAATCTCACATTTGACTGAAAACAAAATGGAGTTCCAAGCTAGCAGGTTAAAAGGCAGACTGTTTATTTTTATATGTGTATTTTCCCCAGCGACTACCTTCATACATATTCACCTCATCCCTACGGAATACATACGTAAAATGGAGGCCGAGAAATAAATCCTTTAGAAGAAAAGGCATGAAATTCTGTTGTTCTTCTGACTTCTTGTTTCTCCTGAGCAAACTTGGGGTCACTGTCCATTGGGAAAGGCCCAGTGTGCAGAAGGGGAAGAAAAGCACATTTATTAGGCCACTGTCTGTAGCAGCCGCTGCACTAATTGCTTTCCATGTAATTTATTTACCATCTCTTTCCCCGGGCATGGAAACTGAGGCTAGGAGACATGACCTGGCTTGGCTCAAGTCACTTCCCCAATTTATTACTAAGTGCCCTGACTGCCATTTGATAATACACTGAGAGATGCCACAGACCTAACATTCATCCTGCTAAGCAATCCTGTTTTTACTTTTTGAGACAGGTTCTCACTTTGTCACCCAGGATGGGGTACATTGGTGTGATCTCAACTCACTGCAGCTTTGACTTCCTGGCTCAAGCAATCCTCCTGCCTCAGCCTCCCAAGCAGCTGGAACTAGAGGCACATGCCACCATGCCCAGCTAACTTCTGTATTTCTTGTAAAGATGGGGTTTCATCATGTTGCCCAGGCCGGTCTTGTATTCCTGAGCTTAAGCTATCCACTGGCCACAGCCTCCCAAAGTGCTGGGATTACAGGCGTGAGCCCCTACACCCAGCCCCTGGTCACTTTTTACAGTTAGGTACCACTGGAGAGACTAACCACCCAACTGGAAACATTTTTCTCATTTCTATTTTCCCACGATAGAGACTGACCCTTGGGGGGTGGGCTGGGGAGGGTGAGCAGATTGTTCAATGAAAAGCTTCAGGCACAGTTCAAGTCCCTCTGAATTCACAGCTACATGCACAGCTTCAGAGCAATACAAAACAGGTAATTTAATTTCATAAAATGATCTTTCTACAGTTTGTTTTTTCCTCCCAGCCTATTGAAATGTACACACCATAAGTACAAAGTACAAGGTACTGCTCAGCTGTAATTTTACTTCTGCACATATTTAATGTGCTACTAGGATGAAACATTTCATGGTTCCTGTGCTTAGCAAATGAAATAAATCAATGTGTTAAGAGAAAGCGATTTTGTTCTTGCCGTTTGGGAAAGTGCTCTTTACTTTTCTATTAACAAAAACTTAATGAACCATTTCACATTCAAAACCCCCTAGAAAGGTCATAATGTCTATTTCTTAATTAAGTTTTTACAAGTCAAATAATGCTAATTTTCTTTTATATCTCCGCACAGGCAGCAGCACTTAAAAAAAAATTACTGAGAATAAACACCACCACAGAGTGAGGACTATTTCAGTGAGTTAAATATAGATGCTTGCAGGGCTTTGTAAAGGAAGATAGAGAAAGCAAAATGACCCAGCCCAGAATTTATTAGGTATAATCAAAGAAACGGGGTATGTGGGTTGCCATGGAATTTGGGCCAAAATAAAGTTTCTTGTATGGTGATGACTTGGAATTATGCTTCAAACAGGAAGCAGAATAATGCCGACCTGCTCTAAGAAACAGTGGTCACTCAATATTTAAGTTCTTTCTCTTGGATTTATTTTAAATGTTTATGCTTAAACTTCCCAGCCTGTATTAAATAGGCCTAGGCTTTGTATGATACAGAAACAGGTACTTGAGGCTCACCGCTGGTTCGTTCTTGGGCCAGTCTTTTTTTTTCATCCTAATTGCAGCAGAGAGCATCAGAGCTTTGTCAGCTTTACCTGCTCTGAATAGAAGCACTTTTGGCCCCCTTGTCAAAGACTAGGGAAGAAAGCCCGCACTCCGGTTGGCAGCAGTCTTGGATTCTCGCCCCCGGCCATACTGTGCAATCACGCTGTTTATTCCACTGTAACAATCAGACAGCAAGAGCAGAGCACCTGGTACTCCCGGCCCGGGCCTTCCTTGGCAGCTGACGGGCAACCTCGCTGCCAGGTGGTCGCGCTTCAATTACATTAGCTAGCCATTCTAGGGTTAACGAGGACCCACTTTCCTCAGAATGCCCCGGGAAAATCAGTTATTCATAAAAAGACAGTATGCCTTTTGTTGATCATTGAACAATGTTGCTGAAAATCCATTAAATTAAATTCTCTTTATTGGGCTGAATAATGCAATAGCAATAGCCCCAGCTAGAAGTTTGCATGTTTATTTACCAAATTTCTGAATAATTTATACATGGATCCCGGCTCTTTTATTAGTTAGTGGCCACATGCTTCTTCGGAATGGAGCAGCGTAGCTGTGCCTTCATCTTAACATGCACCAACACCCGCAAATAAAAAGCAAACAGGAGCCAAATTTAATGGAGTGACCAGAAAGGGAAATCTTACTTTAATTCAGAATTCACATTCCAATTTTCTTTTGCAAGAGGACTCTCACATATTTTGGCATGAATTTACATAAGATGCTCTTTGGGAGCTGTTTCATATGCGTACCTTTTTCATAACAGAAAATGAAAGGGGAGGAAACAAGTGGGAGTGTGCTGGCCGTTAATCTCTAAGTCAGGGAACTGCTGCCAATGTTTAGATGGAAGGTAACCCGGACGAGGTGAGTCTGGGTGGACCTGTGGCTAGCCTGTAGCTGAAACAGACGAACAGCTAGAACGTCACCTTGCCTTCCCCAGGCCTCTGCAGCAGTGACCACTGCGACGGTAGAGGCAGGTCAAGGCAGGACCGCGGCAGAAGCAAGCTCCCTCCCCTCAGTCCTCTGCCATCCTCTGCTTCTCCCTCAAGACCAGAGATGGGGCTGCAGCAGCCCTCCCACTCTCCTCCTGGCTATGCTCTAGATTGCCCATGGCTGGAGCACTGGCCACCAGCCTCAGATACAGAACTGCAGAGTTGACCTGTGCTGGAAAAGCTATAAGTGGAAGCAGTGTAAGAAAAACAAAGGTACGGAGGTATCATTGAGTCTTTTAAACACTGCTGTCCTGGGGATGCAGTGTTAGCTGTTCTGGAGATCATTTTAAAACAGGCTTTTTCTTTTTTTAATTTAGAGGAAGCATCAACAGAAAGTGAAATTATCCTGAAGCACAGATTATTTATCAAAAAGAACATAAGACAAGCAAAGAAAGAAATTCTACTGGATTTCACTTTCATTTAAGAAATTTTTTTTTTACTGTTTTTCAGAAATGAAGAGCAGCTGAATAAATTTAGAGAAAAAGGCATAAATATTAGTTGGTTTGCACATCTGAAGTAGTCTGTGAAAATATTTTTAGCAATTAGTGACAATGCAGTTGGAAGTAGAGGGCGGTGGCTAAGGAAGTGAGCACCCAGCCTGGGTGTGAACTCCCCTCTCTCTTGCCGGCCGAGAGAGCGTAGGCAAGTCATTCAGCTTCTGTGTTTTCACTTCCTTTCTTGCAAAATGGGACAACAACCCTATTTTCTAGTGATGATAAGGCAGACAGGAAATATTTAGCACATTTTACAAATTATAAGACCTCATTAAATTATGACCTATCAGTCATAATTCATTTCAAAGGTGCGCATATGAAAGAGCTCCCAGAGAGCATCTTATGTAAATTCATAAAGCAAGAGCTACTTGGTGGGAATGTTCAACACTTTCAGATACCATGAGGCATCTTCACTCGCTCTCTGTCGTCTTAGCCTAATTCAAGTCATGGGCATATACTCAGCTACTCTTGGTCCTTTAATGTAACCATCTCATTCATTTCCTTCGCAGTGAAATAGCAAAAACAAATTAAAACCAAAGAATCACTGTATGATATTGCTGATGAAATCTCTACAGATTGCAATCGGACATTCAGATACAAATACTTTAGTTTTGGTCCCTCATCATTTTCAATAAATGCTCTGGCTTTGGCTTGGCATTTATCTTCCTAAAGCAGACTGGTGTTTGGTCACAATGTAAGGTTCTAGTAATGTTATGTGTGCATTCTAAGATCCACCTTGAAAAAGGCTCCCGCACAAAGGTATTAGAATGTGCTCACGACAAGCGCACACTCTTCTACTGCTGAAAAACAATGGCTGACACTTCTGTATGAACAGACAGAAGGCACATCAAAGGCAGCCTTTTACAGAGAAAAATTGTGTGATGCCCACTTTAATCTCTCTAAAAATCTATGCATGAACTGAACTCAATTTCATTCTTCACATAAACCCTAAGGCTTGATACAAGGACATCTTCTTCTTTTTTTTTTTTTTACTGCTAAAAGGTGAAGAGACAAAAGATATGCTAGCATAGCCTTTGAACTTTTTAAGCTCTATCAATGGACCACGATACTTAACCACTGATACAAGGGCAGAGATTTTACAATAGCTGCATTTAAAGCATTCTGACTAAAACCAGTCATTATTATAGATTAAAGAAAAGCATTAATATCCACATTTTCCTTAAAGCTACATAGTTTTTATACTTTTAACCCTTTGATCAATTAACAAAGGTCTAAAACGGTAAGACTGTAATACCAGAAGGATTTGTAAAATTACCATGGCATGGGGATATAATTTGCAGGGGATTGCATTCATTTCCTGCATAAGAAAGGGCGCAGGAAAAGCATGTTTTTGGGTGGGGATGGGGGAAGCACTCCTCCAGTGAATGGATGTCTTCGAACTGAGATAATCCAGATGGTAACTCTTCCGACATTGCATTATTTTCTGGGGGAATGGGGGAACTATGAAGTGATGTCCCCAGATGCCTCTTGATCTTCACTTTTTTCTCCTTGTATCTCTTGAGCCTTGGGTGTCCCATACCAAGTACCCCTAATTGTGAAGCTGGTGCTGCTTGTCTTTCATAGTTGCAGCCACCTCAATCTTCCAGCAACCCTAACTTCCTTCTGCCTACCAGGATGCTGTGCAAGGCTTACCACATGACATCCTCGTAAGGTGGAGTCCAGCTCTGTGGTCAGATTGCCTGTGCTCCATGCCCACCATAACCACTATAAAGCTCTTGCGGAAGTCAGACGACCTCTCTGGGCCTCAGTTTCCTCATGGCTAAATGGTGGTACCCACATGAAATGCTTAAGACAGTGCACAACAGAAGCTAAGCCCTGGATAGCTGTTAGCCGCTATCTTTCACTCTCAGATCTGGAAGAAACCATGGGGGAATCTTGACTCCATCTCTCACAGCAACAGCAATCCTTTCTTCCTAGTCTTTGGGCATATCTGTGAATCCCTGCTAAGGGGGCTGCTTAATGCCTTAGGGCAGCAGCTCTCCTTCCTGGATGCCTGTGAGAATCACCTGGTGGTTAAACAGCACCAATGCCTGGTCCCCACTCTAAACCAAGTTACTCAGAATCTCTGGGGTGGGTGCTAGGCATCGGTCAATATTGGAACTCCTCATGTGATTACATGTGCAGCCAGGGTTGGGAATCGTGGTTTACGACAACACAAACTTCCTCTGGAATCCTCCCCTCTGTACAGGGCCACAGACCTCCAGGGGCCTGCAAGCAAGAAATGTGTCAGATATGTGTAAAAAATGAACGCCAATTCCTGGCTTACATTTATTTTAATACAAAAATGTTGTATATGATTAACTATCAAGTGCTGCTAATGATGTGCACAGGTATGCTACGTGTCTCCCGGGACTCACCTACACCTGAGCACATCGCCTGGTTTCCCAATTTTGAGGAGCTCTTACTTATTTCAAGAAATTTTAAGACTTTTTATTGACAAACACACACACAATACACAGAATTATACAGCTCAATGAATTTTCACAAACTAAACACACTCATGTTACCAGCACCCTGATTAAAAAAAAAAAAAAAAAAAAAGGAAGTGTCACCAGCACCTTCCTGCTGCTTTCTAGACACTCACCCCCTTACTGCAAGGACAACTCCTCTCCTGACACACTGCAGATTAGCCTAGCAAATACTGTCAGTTTTCCCAAGTGGCTGATTGAGCCAATTTACATTTCCACCAGCAGCATTTAAGAGTTCTAGTTGTTCTCCGGGGGCGTGGTGGCTCACGCCTGCAATCCCAGCACTTTGGGAGCCCAAGGCGGGTGAATCATGAGGTCAAGAGATCGAGACCATCCTGGCTAACATGGTGAAACCCTGTCTCTACTAAAAATACAAACAATTAGCCAAGTGTGGTTGCATACCCCTGTAGTCCCAGTACTTAGGAGGCTGAGGAAGGAGAATAGCTTGAACCCAGGAGGCGGAAGTGCTGGTGAGCTGAGACTGCGCCATTGTACTCCAGCCTGGGTGACAGAGAGAGACTCTGTCACAAAACAAACAAACAGCAACAACAACAACAACAACAACAACAACAACAACAACAACAGCAAGAAAAAGAGTTCCAGTCGTTCTATAGTCTCACCAACACTTGGTATTTTCAAGTTACTTTTAATAGAGTATAGTCAGTCCCACCTTCTCTGTGATTTCCTTTTCCATAGTTTGTTACTTGTAGTCAAGCAAGTTCTGAAAATATTAAACGGAAAATTGCAGAAATAAACAATTCATGTTTTAAAGTGCACACTGTTCTTTCCTTTTGTCCAGTGGGTCCGTGCCATATGTGCTGCCTAACAGTCACTTCCAGGATCAACAGCTGCAGTATCACCAGTGCTCTGCTGTGTGTGCCTGTGTTCAAGGAACTCTTACTTTACTTAATAATGTCCCCAAAGTGCAAAAGTAGTGATGCAGGCATATTGTTATAATTGTTTCATTTTATTATTGGTTATTAATTTCTTATTTTGCCTAAACTAGAATGAAACTTTATAATAGGTATGTATGTATAGAAAAAACATGGAATACATAGGTTTTGGTACTCCCTGAGGTTTCAGGTATCCACTGGGCATCTTGGAATGCATCCCCTGTGGATAAGGGGGAATTACTGTAACTTGAGATGCTTGGGTGTAATGTCTGACTATTCCATAAGTGCCTGAGTTTGCAAGGAGATTCTTGAAGATGGAAGCCTGCTACACCCAAAGTGCTGAATTTTGCATGGCAGAAGGACAGATAATGGAATAAATATATTGGTCAGATGTTGGTACTGAGTATGGGGGCCACTGATGATACTTACTCTGTTCCTGGAACTAGAAGCTGGGGAGATCCTCCCCCCGCATAATCTAATCTGGGCATTGGCTCAACTTGTGGCCCTGATTAGTCCACGTCACTCAGAAAGGGGTGATTCTTCAAACTGTTGTTTAAAAAATAAACCATAACAAAAATAGGCCAATCAACCCACCCACCCAACTAGGCTATCTTCTCCATGGCTGCCCGCCAGGGATGGGTAAAGGAATCCACAGCGTAGCCTCTCAATAGTGCTTTCTCTCACAGCACCAGAACACTTCTGATTAATGGTCAAACAGGTTCTTAGGAATTACATTTCCGTGTAATTTTCATTATAAATAAACTTAATTGCCCAATGTCTTAACTATTTTAAGGACCAGTATGCAAATAAGTATACTCTTAAAAAGAAAAACTGGAAAAATCCAGCAACTGCTGTGAAAGAAGCTGTAAGATTTGAACTCAAGCGTTTTCTGAAAAGCTGGACTCAGCCAAAACTAATGCATTCTGCTAGCACTAAACAATGCACATTTGCTTTGGAAAAATCATTTTTTAAATGACTGAATTTACGAACATAGTCCATTTTCTTCTTAGAGCTAAAGTTTCATCTCTGTGCTGTGGCAACTTTTTTTTCTTTTAAAATCCTCTTTAACAGGAGCTGTGGTTAGTAAAATTTTATATTCTTACTTAAGTACATGTTCTTTATAGAAATCAAAACTGTAACCTCTTTGGATTGCTGAACGAATGTGTATGTTTCTAGCTAGTAGGTATGGACTGTTACAACACAAACATTTGAGATAGCCCCCCTCAACTTCCCCATTTTGAGTGTTTCACATAAAAACAATTGAAAACCATTTAGAGAAATGAAAAAACGATTCTGAATGCATTTTAAATTAAACACATAGGCCAGCAGATTATCAATCCTTTGTTTTGAAAACCACGTCATCTTACAGCAAAGGAGGTAAATTTTCAAACTATTAGATTGCCATTACTTTTAAAGGCAAAAACTGCAATTACTTTGCACCACTCTAAATAGGTTTCGAAACTAACGAGGAGGAGGAGATGAGAATGATGATGAGGAGGAAAGCAGCAGCCAACATCAGAAAAAGAAATGACAGTACCTTGGTTCTGCAGGACTGCTGTGGAAAGCAAATGCATTACTATGCATAGATGACACTGCACTGCTCAGCACTGCCCTGAGTAATACAAAGCTGACTTGCGTGGGTACAGGTATAATGCAGAGGGCAAATACTGCACTGGGCCCAGTGGTTCTACATAAATGACAAAGTGAGTGACTTGCTGGGTTGAACTAGTTCCTGCAGATTCAAAATGTGTCTGGGGCTGTGACAGGGTAAGAACACTGCATGTGTTCTCTGGAGTGGCAGGTCACCGAGCCTCTTTGGCTGGCTGTGCCCAAACTCACACTTAGGAAATGTTCTACGGCCAGTTCCTGTCCGGAACTCTCAGGCTGCCACAGTTGTGTTAAGTTTTAGTTTGATAGCCCATGTGTCACGAAGTCAAAACCCAGTTAAACTGATCTCTCAGCTGACTGGCAGAGATAGCATTTTAATTATCTTGCTTATAGATTTTAACACAATTGCATATAAAGCAAAGATAATTATTTTTCCATTTGTGCTTTTTATTTCATTAAGATAAAAGAGGTTTGAGTCCCTTTTTTAATGAGTTAATAAAGGAAGGGGGCTAACCATTGTCCAGCACTGGAACGTGGTCAGCTGTCTGACTTAGTGGCAGTATTGAGAATGTACTAACATGGCAAGCAATTCAAAAGTTTCCAGGGCAAAGATGTATTTCATTTGTTAATTGATTTTTAAAGGCTTTATCACTAAAACAGGATTGGAGACACTGCATACAATAAACAAAAATAACATTCACTACTGGGCATAATGCCCAGAGAAACCAGCTACACAAACACCATGCTAAAGGAAAAAGACGGTCCCGAAGACAGACCAAAATGGTTCAAGATGCAGAGAGCTCAACAGCAAGGGGCTCCAGAGAAGCTTCATAAACACAGTCCTGGGCTCTGGCAGATGTACTGTCAAGGCAGCTAAACCCTCATCACAGCACCTGTGCACAGATTCCTCTGGTTCGTAAACAAAGGTGATTTTCACGTGCTTTATAATGCAAAAAATTGGGTTGAATTATATCAAATTGCCTTTTTTACTAGGTCAAACAAACAGTTAAATATCAACAATTTCATGCAATTCAACCCAATATAAAATAAGGAGCAGAGCTCAACTCACAATGTGTTTTTCTTTTCTTGTCACCATGAAGCTGTTTTTCTGAGCACCTGTAGAAGGGATGAGGTAGGACAGTCTCTTGCCTACTGGATCGGGTCCCACTGACAGTATCTGAGGATCCCTGCCCTGCATCAACAGTGTGGTCAGTAGCAACTTTCACATTGATTTCCCAATGCGTTAACTATTTATAATGGCTAGATGAGAACAAAAATATAGTCCTCCTCCCTCCCCAGTTTGGATGGGGGTAGATGGAAATTATTTTTGAAAAATGAATATTCAGATGTATTTTTCACCATTGTAGGAATATGAGTTAACGCTGTGATGAAAACAGCTGAATACAACATGAATATAGAACCCTATCATATTTCAAGATAGACATTCCGGACTTGAGCGTACTTGACAGGGTAGAGAGGAGTTTAATCTCAATATTAAATAGGCTTTAAGAAAAGGCGCATGAACCATAGGCTGTCTGGTTGTTAAAAATCAGGATTAAGCTCCTGGTCTTAGTTGGTAATAAAAGTGTTAAGTAAATACATGTGGTTAGTTTTATGCCATTTTCCATATAATATCAAATTTATCACGTTTGAACAGGTGCCAACCAAACACCTCTAAATCCAGACAGAACTTTATAACACACTAATCACACTAAAAATTAAACACAATGAAATTTTTAAAAAAAGTACTACTTGAGTCTTACTATTTTCCAAGAAAAACAGTTGTTACTCCATTACTTTTAAAAGAATCTATTCTGCAAAATTTCCCAGGCAATTCTATGGAAAGAAATATTGGAAAACAGAAGTAGTATTTCTGACATTCAAGTATTTCCATAACTTTAATTTCAGAAGGAAAAACCTCAAAGTAACAAGTATATTTTTACTTTACTGAAAGAAAATACAGCTTTTAAAAAATGTTAGTCTTTCCTCTTACCGAAGGGAAAGACTATGAAAACTGGCCAGTGATTTCTTACTCAAAAAGTGACCAGACTTTGGGTTTATGAATATATATTGAAAAAAAAACAAAGTAAATCTGCCTTCAAGTTTAAACATAACAGGAGTTTGGAGGGTCCGTAATTAGCACCTCCCATGGCGGGCTTTCTAGAATCTTAACACAGAAAACCTGGAATGCACATCGCATTCAACAACCTGAGGAGACAGAGAGCTTTTACAGGCAAAAACACATTATGAAGTTCATTAATTAAACAGTGCGGGTGGAGCAGATGGATGCTACCTACGCTTGAATGACGCTAAATTGGGACAGAGGTTTGCAGTCCTTAATGAAGCTCCATAAAATGAATGATTACATAGTGATCACAAGTAAACACACCTGAGAGAAGAGCTGGATTATAGGGCAACAAGTCCTGCAACATGGTAACGAGAAGACCAACACGCACGGAAGTACCTAGTACACAGAGGAAGTACCTAGTACACAGAGCACCTTCCACATCATTCAGTCCCATACCAACCCCAGCTGAGGAGAGCCGTACGAGTCTACAAAGAGTTAAGCAGGAAATAAGTCAGCGGGGCAATAATATAAAAATGCCTGGCCATGGAAATGAACAGAGCAGAAACCTTTTCGTCACATAAAATCCATTATTGAGAATGAGACACTCAAGTTTCCTTTTATCTTCTCAGAAAAACAGATGCAAAATGTCAGGTACTTGGGCTTTTTAAACTAAAAGGCTTAGCAAAAGCAGCTACCCAGCTAATGTGGGCATTAAGATTATTTTTCAATCATACTTTCCCCCGTCACTAATTAATTCTTCACTTTTTCAGCTATTGTCAATCCCTTAATTTTTATTTATTTACTTATTTTATAAATTAGCTTGTGATGCACACAAACTTGCTTGTCTGCTCCAAAGATATCTTTTGAACTCATGGGGTAGAATAGAAAATCATTTTGATACTAACATTTCCTATAAATATATGCTGTTGTCTGGAACGTATTTCAGTAGAATGACCTATTATGTCTTCCAACTTAGACAAGATATAATTTCATTTACAGTAATTGACAACTTTGGAACAAGAATGGCCCGAAGACATGCGGTAGTTACACCTTACAGCAAGCTTTGGGGGTCAGTAGTGGCCAATGGGGATGCCCTGCTTTGCTGCCGCAGCCATGACTCTGGATGCTCTGTATACCTTCAGATGCTCTTATTTTTATCCTCACTCCTGGGCTTTGACTTTCTTTTTCTCATTACACATGACCTTCATGTAAGCTCTTTCAAATCTATTTTAGAAAGAGGTAGAATATAAATGGATTCCACATATACAAATAAATACCTTGCTTGCAAAAAACTGGAAAAATCACTATGATGAAACTGTGTCCTCAACTATTTACCAGGGGAAAAGCACACTGAGTAACATCAATTAGGTGCTTATTTTGAGATAGACTCTAAGTGGGCTGTCAGTAAGAATATTTAAACTTAATATTTTCTCTACTTTTTAATTTGGAAGGTAATGTATTCAGGTATGACATATACACATGGTATCAAAATGGGAATACTTTCCATCCTAACTTAACGATAATTCTGTTTTCGTCTTTATTCCATACAAACAAGTTTTAAAGGTTAGAATCCATTTGGTAACAACAATGAGAGAACAAGCTAAAATTAATTGGAATTGTTTCACTTTCTCAAAGCTATATAATATTGATGGTCAAAAGTGTGCACAAGTGAGAAACAGCCATAGTCAGGTTGGTCTGGGCTCTCATCCCAGCCCTGCCCTGGCTGTGGGCCCCAGGCCAAGACCCGGCTTCCTCCAGCTTCACTCTCCCCATCTGTGGGTTAACACAGTCCCATTCTGCAAGGCTGTCACCAAGACTGAGAATAATGGTCCTTCTGGGTGCCTGTGATCAGCCTGCGCTTTTGTACATCACGCACTAATGTCCCAAACTGCCTTTCAGAGCTGAGTTTGCCCTCTGGTCCATTGGCTGATGAGAGAGAATTTTATCAGTTACATGCAGACACTAAGTACTGACCAAGAGTTCAGGCCAGTAGTGTCTCCACTTCTGTCCTTAGGTCATTATTTGAATACTCCATGAAATTTTACCCTCATTTCATAAAAATGAATGGTAATAGGATAAAAGGAAGGTTTTACTTTTATCCTATTACCTATTACCTACTGTTATTCCAGTAGGAGTAACAACAAATAGAGGTCTTAAACTCAAGGCAGTGAAAGTGAAACTGGAAACCCTCATAGATGCCAAACGTGGAAAATTTTAAGTTTCTAACAAATTTTCAGCTACACCAAATGTATACCAGGTTATCTCCAATGGCAAAGGGCAAAATTAGAGAGCATGCTGGAAAAATGGCATCGAAACTGGAATATAGAATGTGAAACCTATTTAGAATTTTTATATGTTTTTGTTTCATTTTTAGAGAATAGAATGCCCTTTATAAGTTAGATGCACATCTGAATTAATATCTGTAGATCAGAAAGCAAAAACTTTAGACTTAAACATGAAACTAAATGAAACATCAATTCAGAGTCTCTAGCCTGCTCCCTGAAAGACATCTTTTGGGGCTGCAAAAAGTAATCTATTTTTTAAAAAATCTGTATTACCCTCCTAGGTTGAAGTTCCTTTACAAATTCATTCATTTGCCAAATTCTGATTGCAAAAGTGTCATGTGCCAGACCGACTACAATAAACACTTACTGATCCATAATTAGAAACTGCCTCATCATTTTATGATGGCAATTCTTGACTTGTATGTTTAAATAAAATGTTCAATAAAAGGTTATTTATAAAAGAATCAATATTTTGATCATGACTTCAAAGGGAGGGCTGATTGTATAAATGCAAACAACTGCCTTATTTTACGACCTAAGGTCTCAGGCTGAATGTCGCGACCTATTAGCACAACTGACTCAAAGCTGAGAAAGGACATTCTTTCAGAAAATCCCATGTATTTATTTTCTAGTTTGAAAAATGGTCATTTTAATATAAATTTATAATCTAAATTTGTGTTGCAGGAATTTGGTTGTTGAAATGGGCTTTGTATTTAGTATACTAGAAGAGACTGCGAAATCATGTTCCGCAAAAGGATCAACATTCTCTTACAGCTTTAAAATACGATAATGTGAGGAGCTCAAAATGCTCCACACCTGAATTGATAGGAATATTAGGCAACAGTTTCTATGAAACTTTTAAAAGAGACAGTTAACTTCTAATAAACAGTTTCAAGCGCTGAACTAATACAGTGCCTTCCGACCGATTTTCTAATAACAGCTTTTAAAATAAATCTACCAAACTGTTCAGACTCTTCAAATGAGAAAAAGAAATTGAAAGATAAAGCTTAAAAATTCCCCATTTATGGAGGAAGTAGATTTAAGATAAATTCAACCCAGAGTAAAGCAAGTCATTTCGTATGCTTTCAGTAAGTATAACAATTTTATATAGCGACCCAAAAGTCACCCTTCTAGAGCTTTGCAACTCAAGACTTTTTAGCTGGAGGGGTTAAAAGTGTGGGTGTGGAAGTCAGCTTTTGTTTGAAAAATTAGCAATGCTATGAGTCATCATGCATTAGCTGCAGAAGAGTTTTGCATCTTGTACGAATCCAGACACCATATGCCATGCGAAGGCCTATTACTTTATTCGGTGCCACCGCTGACAGGCAGCCACGTGGGTATCCCCAGCGGAAGGGCTGTCTCCTCCGGGCGGCGAGGACAGGAACCCAGTGAGCTGAACACATCCGACATTGTACTGAGCAGCAGGAACAGCTGGTGAGCTAGCGAGCAGCAACGGCCCAGCGAGGAGCGTGGATGCTAATGAGCCGGCGACAATGCCGGCCTTCAGAGGGGCTAGTGCAATGTCGGCGGCCGGGGTGTTCCCACAACAGCCTCAAGAGTAGAATCTGCTCGTTCATGCCTTCAGTCTCATTAAAACATGATACTGGCATTTGCGGCTTATCAAAATCAGCTGTAAATCACAATATAAATCCGGCCAACCGATCCAACACGCTTTAAAAAGTTGCACTGAAATGCATGTAAAATTCCACAGGCATCTTTGAGTCCTGATGGGGAGGTGCTGACCAGGTACCTGGGCGGTGGGGAGCAATGAGTTGACAGTTCAGGTCCTGGCTACTACTCACAAACTGTGTGGCCTCAGGCAAGTTATTTAACTTCTCTGGGCTTCTGTTCCCTCAACTGTATTTTTTAGTTTGTGACATCGTAGATTGTGTTGTATTAGACATCGCATTGTGTCTGTATAACATACTAAAATAGGATCATAATTATGCCTTCCTGATAGGAATGCTTAATAACTAAATAAAATATGTGAGGTTCTCAGTGCCCGGGACAGGGCAAAGAATGGTGCAGCTAGGTTAACAGATGTCTCTCCAAGTGACCCAGGAGTAGAGCTCCAAGCAGCTTCTCCTCCCAGTCTTGTACTTCTCACACACCATAATTGATAGCAGCACATCTCCTTATGAGTGAGGTGTCTGGCAGACAGTGAGACGAGACAGCGATGAGAAGTGGAGGTAGGGAGTGATGTGTGCACATCTGTGTGCTGTGGAACCCAGGTCTGGTGACTGCGGGGTGGGTTTGGGCTCCTAGCAGCATCCAAGGCTCCAAGATCACTAAGTTTCTCGATGGCTCCAGGTTTAGCAAAGACTCTTCTGCTGAAAGTCATTCACTTTTTCTGAACCCTCCTTCCTTCCATCAAGTCCCTGTGACTCCTATTCCCCCTCCAAATGGCCAGATCACAGGTCCTCCGTGGGACGCCTTCCTTGAGGCTCTAGGCTGCACTCTGCATCACAGTCATGAGGAAACTGTGCACTGCTCTATTCTCCAGTGCGCTCTGTATTCGACAAAGAGTGCCTCCAGGGTGGGCACTGTGCCTTCCATCTGTGCACCCACAGCAAGAGCACAGTGCCTGGCATACAGGAAACGGCCAATGGGCATTCTGTTGAATGAATGAGTATACTAATGAAAAATGCTTCTGGACTTTTCAGAATTGGTGTCTGGGAATATGAATGAGACTATCAGAATCTGTTGATCATTTTTTTGCCTAGATTTTTTTTTAAGCCCTAAGTAGAAGACACTTTACTGAGTGATCATCTCCAGCAACAAATGCACGTTGCACCTCTATTTCATAGGGCAGGATGTGTATAAATACGAGAGAGAACCACCTGGTTCTTGCAGAAAAACTGGTTTCTCAGAAGTTTTCCTGTGAGCTAAGCTCAACTTAAGGGGTTCTCCGAAGGTGACATCTGTACTGTGAAAAACAGAAAGGATACAGTGGCCTGTGAGTTGCAGATCAGCTAAAGTGGCCTTAAAGGTGAGATGATCAGCAGAGTTTAAAAGGCCACAGAGCTTGAAATAAAGTTTACATACCATGAGAGACCTTTGGGTAAAATACAGTGTCATTCACTGATTTGTTCGAGCATGTCTGAGTTTGAAAACCAGTCCTCTGTGACTGGCACGCAGCTGCTGAGGCTCTCACACACAGCAGGCATTACACCCATGGCTCTACTGGCCACTGCTGCCTGCTCCTTGTAGGACCCGCACACGAGAGTGGCCAGAAACCCTGGTTCGAACTTGTCTCCCACATATTTGCTTTTTTTAGATCAGCCCTTAACTTTATATTGTATCCTGAAGTCCACAGATAAAATCAAGATAACTAGATATGGAAATGGAATGAGGATTGGAAGGCCAAGTAAATAACTGGAAGGGGCTTTTCCTGACTCCCCACTCTGCCTTCCGAGGATGCCACAGGGGTAGTTCCAAAGCTAATCGCTGGGCGAAAGCTCCTTTGGCCCCAGTGGTCCCGAAAAGCAGATCTTCACTCTCTAGCCTCTCACTTGGTCACAGCCATTCAAAGACGGGAGTGATATCCAATGCTCATTGTCTTCCAATGATGTTTTGTAGGAAAGTACATGGTAGAGTAAGAATGCTCTTCAGTTACTGGGATTTCAAATACATGTATTTTTAAAGTTTTAATGTTTTAAAAATACCCAGACCACAAATAATTACAGCACAAAGCACAAGAGTAGACAAAACTGTGCAGATATGTAGTGACACAGTGATGGTCAAGAGCAGCAGCACACAGGGAAGGCTGGTATACAGTCTGAGAAGAGAATGAATATCTGTCTGTAATTCACACATGCATACACAAACACACACACATGTCCATTCCCCTGAATCAAGTTTCAGAGGAATGGTGATCCATGGCAGAGATGATTAAAAGCACACATTACAAATGGAATGTGTCCCTAGGAAGGATACTATGATCTAAGCCCCAGAGCTGCTGCCTCCACAGTCCCGTGTAATGCCACCTAAGTGCTCTGCCTTGCATGACTTGCTGCAGGCTGCCACGGATTAGAGCTATCGATCGCTGACTGCAGAAGGGTCTCACTGTGCGAAAGGAAGGTGAGCGCTAGAGACAGACAGCTCAAGTATTGATCTGCTCTGGCAGAAGGCCGCGGTTCCAAATGCGGGGCAGTACTCCTTCACATCACCCATGAGTTACTATAATGTGCACGGAGACATTGAAGAGCTGGGGGTTCGGGCCAAAGGCTGGCGTGTCACCACCATCTCCTCTCCTGTCAGCTGGTCATGAGACCCAAGGATGCCATGTGAAATCTTCGGCTTTTTAAAAAGCACATGCGACAGAAGCCTAGGATGGGCATTCCTAAGGTCCTCTAAGTCAGGAAGGACAAACCATTGCCACAGAGGACTGCCAAGGGTCACGTTAAAAAGCTGTCAGGGCAATGTGGAGGCATCTTTAAGAATGTTCCTCCAGCGTCTGAGAGGGTCACCAGAGCCATCAGGCCAGCTCTTACTATAAAAGACAAAATCCTTTTCCCCCCTAAAAGTTGACACCTCCCCCCACTTAAAGCAAAACATTAAAAAATTGGCCCAAACTGACGTTCTCCTTAAGGAAATCTCAATGATACAATTTATATAGGTTTTCAAAAGATTTTGAGGGGACAACTTCCATGGTACAAAGACATAAACTCATCTAAAGGGTCAAACACAATTATGAGATACATCAAGACTCATGATTTTTGAAAGCAATATAAAATTAGGGTTCATGAAACCAGGTAAAAGTGAAAATAAGGAGCCCAAAGAAATCAAGTAGAGCAGGAAGGAAATGCACCCTTTAAACACTTGCTTCTGCGGACGTGGAGCAGAGTGCATCTATGCTTTTATGATCTAACTCTCTGGATTGAGGAGTCATTATTAAAATCAGTCATCTCTTTAGTATCCACGTTAAGTCATTTCCTCCCGCGTACATTGTGAAGACATCTTGTGGTGTAATTACATAAATGGCACTAGAGACTACTTTCCCCTAATTAGAAATTCCTTAAAATGTTTGCATTTCTGATTTTAATCCAACTAACATCTACTGACTTGTTGTGATGTTAGATGCTGGAGACTGAAAGATGAGTAACACATAGCCTGTGCCTTTAAGGAGCTTACTGACCAGTGGAGGGACAGACGCCTCAGAGTGAGCCCCTAACCCAGTGTGGTCAGTGCTGTGGAAGACAGAGACAAAGGTCCGCTGGCCTGCTGGCCCTCCTTTGCACAGGCAGGCTGCTGCTCACCTCATGACAGGCTCACTTTCCTCCCTTGAATCTAGGCTGGCTTCGTGACCTGTTATGACCAGATAGTTCTGAGGCTTCCAAAGGGATTCTGTGAAGAAGCTGGCACCTCCCCCGGGGTCTCTGGGGCCTGAGCAGCCATGTCAGAAACCTTACTGCCGCAAGAAGACCCAAGCTAGACAAGTGGAGAGGCTGCTGAGCCACGGATGCCTGGCCAGCCCCAAACTGTTCTCGCCGTGTTAGTGCAGGTACCAGACATGAGAGAGCCTGAGTAAGAACCACCCAGCTAAGCCTAGTCAACCCACAGAAGCATGGAAGATCCTCTTTCTACCATTTCGCCTTTAAAATTCTCTGCAAAAGTCTTTATAAAGCCCTTTTTTTCAGACGGTGTCCAGGTGTCTTACGCTGCTCAGGCTACAGTGTAGAGGCTATTCACAGGCACAATCATGTTGCACTATAGCCGAAATTCCTGGACTCAAGTGATCCTCCCACCTCCTCTCTAGCTGGAACTTGCAACACCACGTCCAGCTTTTGCAAAAATCATTATGCTTAATTTTGCAAGTTTGCAGACTCTCATGTGAGAAGACTATGTTAGGAATTCTATTAATATTTCCCTTTTTATCTCAAACGATAAACTCAATTAAGTTTTACTGAAATTTAACGCATGGCCTTATGCTGAAACCCTTCTTGCCAGGTCATCTATCAGACTGTCCCAGGTCAGGTTCAATGCATGAACTGTACTAAGAAAGAGAAGGAGAGGGAGGGAGGGGCTGACAGTAGAGCCCTCATTCGCTTTCAGCACAGGCTGAGGTACCATGGTTTACATGAGCCTCCACACTGAAGGGTTGAGCTTTATTATCTTATAAATCATACCATCTTTACAATTCACTGTCCTGAGGCAGGGCATGACCATGGAAATCTTTTGTAGCACACACAAGTTTGCCATTTATCTCACAGGAAAGATCTTATTCAAGCTGAAAGTTGAACATAAAGATGAGTTACTCATTTTTCTTTTTTATGGAAAGACAAATGTTCTAAATTTGGTGACCTTTTCTGTGATGACAAGGTACTGAAGTCATTCATTTGGCATGTACTTACTGAAAAAATATTTACTCTGCAGCAGGTGCTGAGGCTATATCCAGGTTTGGCATTCACCTGGAAAACACCCACATGGCTGGCATCCGGGTCAGTATCCAACAGGTGCCCTTATGTACCAATTGTTAGATATTTCCACTCTCGCCCTTGGAGGCACCAGTGAACAAAACAGACAGAAATCTTTGCCCTCAAGCAGGGGGCATAGCATGAGTAAAATCAGTGAATTACATAGTAACTGAGAGGGCGATGAAGGCTGAGGGAACACACAGAGCATGGGCAGGTCAGGTGGGGCCGGGAGCTGCAGGTGCACAGGCGTGGGGGCTCTCACACAGGGAGGTAGGGAGAGGGGCCAAGGGAACATGCCATGTGGGCATCTGGGGGGCAGTTAAAGCAGGGGGCATGGAGGGCACAGGCCTCCCCTGAGGGCCTGGATGCTGAGAGAGGCAGGGCTCCTGGTGAGGGTGAGCTGGGCAGTGACGTGGATGGCTCACACTTCAGTCGCTGGCCCTGGCTGCTGTGCTGAGGAGCCTGAGGAGGAGGCCACAGTGAGCAGTGTACCCTTAGCTGTTCCCTTAGGAAGATGGATACTTACTGCTTCCACTAAGCAAAATGAGAGCTCTGACACTGAGTGAGTAACTGCTATTTGAAAGAAACATGCTGTAAAAAGAAGGCCTCGAATTGAGATGTTACAAATGTTGCCGTCAGCACAGGAACTTATGGCTGAAGATGGTTTCTGTTTTCAGAAAGTACTACTATCTCCAGCACCGAAACACTCATGAACAGAATTTTGTTATTTTCTAACCTTCCAAATAAGATTTGAGTACATTTTGAATCTGTTTGTCAAAAAAAATGCCAATACAACAACTGATCTCATATCAAGGAAGACAGAAATGTCCTTCCCAATGTCAACAAGAACCTTCACAGAACTGGTGGGTAAGAACGAAAACTGAGCATGAACCTGTGATTTAGGAGGTCAAGACAACAGTCTGCTCCAGCTAGTTTGTGTATCTTTGCAAAGCTTTGTTTCCAGGTATGAAACCAAGTTATCAAAATAAACTGAGCTTAGATGGACCCCTTAGGACCACTGAACCACAGAACCATTACACTGAGATTATAAAGAGAAAGCAGCACATTTTAATTCCATTGCTCTCACTAAAACACTATTGATACTTAATAAACGCAAAACGATTTATACCATTAAATTTAAAAGACTTCAAATTATGATTTCCTTTTTATCGTATCCTTTAAAAATTCTCAGTATTGACCATGTATTATAATGTCATAATGTATTAGTAAAGAAGAAACAGTATATACTTTAAAATAAGTCAGTACAGGCACTATTGAATGGCATGCTTAACAGGTTTTTCTGCCTTTTTTTTTTTGGTCTTTGGGTGGGGTATGTAATAAGAAAAAGTCTGTAGGCTTCTAAGGTAGGTAGTGGGTTCAAGGCAGGTGTCCTCACCCACTGAAGTGAGGACTGCAACAATCTGGCCTCCTTCCCCTCCTCTGGAATGGAATGAGGAGCGGTGACCACAGAGCCATAAGAGCATGCTGCTCACCAAGAGCCTTGCTCCCTGAAAAAAAAACGCCTTAGCACCTTGGAATGGGCCATGGACACTGTTTAGTAAATTATAATTGGCATATGAATATCTTTTTGTAAAACAACTTAACAAAGTTGTGACATTTCCCGCCTATCAAGTTGTAGATAACACACATATGAAGAGATAACTAATGAGAGGTCACAAAAATATGCGAATGATTTGAAGCCGCAGCTAGAAATAATCTTTTCCCTTCGAGCTCCCATGCCCTCTGATTCTCTCTTCTGTATCTTGTGCTTCAGTGACTCAGCAAATACTCACTGGGCACTGACCACATGCCTCTCCCAGAGCATGGGCCTCATCCTACCCTACGTCACAGTTACAACCCATCCTGGCCTCAAAGCCCGCTGAAGGCAAGGTCACTCCCTCTCCCGCCACAGTGCTTGCCACAGCCATACGGAGGTTGGCTGCAGGGGCAGGAAGAACACGGAAGCATGGCTGCCCTGATTTACCGGGGCACATGTGGCAGGGTCTGGGGGCCCTGAAATGCTCTCCTAGTAGGAGCTGGGAGAAGAGAGGGGCCAGGCCCTCCTCTACACCGCTGCATCCATCATCTCATCTGTTCATTCATTCTTCAGTCTTATATTTATGCCTACTTCATTCCATACATCCTTACAGTAATGTGTCTGGGAGGAATTATTTTCCTCATTTTACAGTAAGCAAACTAACAGAAGTAAAGTATTCAAAGCCAAAAAAATGAAGTCATTATTTAATTTAAACTAACATTAGAACCCAAGGTCTCTCTGAGGTCAGCTATGGTATGTTACCTGCTAAGCTGGGCACAACAACAAACAAGACACACTTTAAAATGTATCTGGCGCTTGTAGGAAAATTGTTGCCATGAAGGAAAGAGAATATCCCCAAACTCTCCTGTGTGAGAACTCTTCTCAGTGGGAACCAAGACTTAAGGGTCTGGCATTATGGTGTCAGTTATGTGGCCCAACGTGAGATGTGGAAAAAGGCTTACATTGCATTGTGTTTCCTCTAAATCAGAAAACAAACAAAATATGTTTGCTATCGTTCTAAGTTATTGTCAGGGACATTTTAGTTAAACAGTGGTCCACATAACAAAGACACGGAGGAACAGCCACGGAGGTTCAGCTCTTGCACACACACAGGCGTACCAGCTCCGACAGCACACAGCCGCTCTGGAACTCCGGAGCGCGGCCAACCTGCGACTTCATTTAATCTTGACCTAAAAGTGCTCAGTGGGCAAATTAATCCAGAGAAAAGGAGTGTGGAATCGGAGTCTGGAAACTTAGGTCAGAGAAAGCCAATACAAGTTAAAAGGAAAGCACATCTCACCCTAATCAGAGTTGAAACTCACACTTAGAGAAGGCTAAAATTCTACAAAAATATGTAGTGGTTTATGTGAAGTGCTTTCCTCAGTCACACTTTCTGTACAAATTATATGCATTTAACAAAATTATAGAGCACAAGTACAAAACTAATCTGTTGCTTTTCATTCAAATAATTTAGATGCTGCTTTCTGATTTAGTCTTCTGACGTGCATATGTCATTATAAACAAAGAATGTTTATGCTGTTAGAGAGGCATACGTTCTGTTTTTCTAAATCAATGAGTAGACTATTTCTGAGACATTCTAAAGAGGCTCTTCTTTTTATAGGGGTTACAAATTCTAGGAAAATACTCTTTAAATTTAAAACTAACTTACATTTTCCCTAATATTCTTATTAAAATTGGTTTCTTTGGTGTATAAATTCAATTTAACTAAGTTCAATTCTTTTAATTTCAAATATGGGAGGAAAACACATATTACAGCTAAGCTGAACCCTCAGCAAGCAAATGTAATGTGATGACAGTTGCCATCTTCTGGGAGGAAGCTATGGCTCTTGGATGTTAAAGGCAGTGCATGATAGCAAGCAGCAGCTCTCTTCATCAGCTCTATGCCTTCTTTAAATTCCACTGAGGATGGCAGTTTGGATGGAGACCCCAAAATCTATTCTGTCCATCTGTTTTATTATTCTTAGAACAACTGTCAAAAGTTGCCCAGGGATCACGTTGCAAACATACTAATTTGCCTTTGAAAAGTAGGCCCTGGGGGAATTCTGGAACTCTGCTTATAAATTCAGAATCCCATCAGCCAGCAAGCCTGCCCTACCCTTTGTGGAGGTATGAGACTTTGCACTTGCAGGCATACATCTGCCTCAAAGCCGGGATGCACTGATATACTCACATCCCACTTCATAGGCAAATGAAGGGAGAACCAAAGGGACTTGGCATCTTAAGGGCTGGCTTGTTCCATGACAAGCAGACCCTGAGTTTTCAGGAGGCGCCTCTTCATTGATGTTGGTGGATTAAGGACCAAAGCTTTGTGCTGGAGAGTTTAAACAAGTGGACAAGGCAGAGGGACGACATATTCTGTACTCTTTTATATTCTAGGACCAAATAGGAAAATTGAAGACTGAAATAAAGCATTAGAAAAAATAAGCTAAAGAAAGATATAAAACATAAACCACTAAACATTGTAGCATTTCATTTTTGTGATTCTGATGAAAAGAGTTATAAAAAGACCATCTGAACACACAGACTATCAGATGCAGGTTTTCTAAGGAATACTGAGAAACCTCCCAAGAGCTGGATATTTAAAATATTGTAGCATTTTGGGGACATGCTATCCTCTTGGAAACTAAAGCAGCTGTGCACTTCTCAAGTTGAATATATTAAAGGCATGTGCAAAACACGATGTAAGCATTAAAGTGCATCTGGACTCCCCAGTGGCTGGCACACGGGACACCACGGGACATCACGGAGGAGAGAAGGGAGCGAGCACCAGCATGGAACCCCGCAGCATCCTTCCTTCCCTACCCTGGCCCTGTGGTCTCTGTCAAAGGCTTTCAAAGCACTGGGCCTCAGAAATGTATGTGAAGCACAAAATTCGAAGTGCCCCTTTTAGAGTCTGGTAAAATCCCTCAGCAGCAGAATAGAAAGGATACCCTTTCAAGCCTAACATGATGGCATTTGGGTTGTATTCACCCCCAGATTACCAAAAAAGTATTCTGCTTTGATTAAAAAATTTACTTGAGTGTGTTGCAAATTACTCCAGCACGGAAACCTGCTGTGAGCTCACTGCATACGCCAGGGCAGACTCTGCACAGAAGGGACCACCATTTGGACTTGCCTGCTTTGTCCTTCTTTGGCTTTGCAGCGTCTCTTATTCTAATAAGGCACGTATTATCCTTTTTAGACATTTGAATAACAGAAAGTCTCACTTTCAAAATATTGCTTATAATCCTAGAGTCCACTAAATGTTCTGCGGATGCTGTTTATGGCATTCTGTTCCTTTCAAAATGGGACTGATAATCAGTAAACTGAAATTTGATTAATGTTGGATTAAGAGGTTCTGATGTCTCACTGCAATGTGTTATTTCAGTCTGTGGGCACTAGAAAAGATTGCCTTTTGGAAACTTGTTTCCTTCCCTTTCCAGAGTAGTAAGATGGGCTTAAAACCCTGATTTACTTTTTTTTTTTTTTTTTAAGAATTAGGTTTGTAGTCAGCAGTTTATAATGTAGGACTCGGTTTTGTTCTGTTTTTTGCCTCACTATTTTTTGTTTGTTCTCACTTTGAGGCCGGGGCCAATGAATTAACTATTTAAGAGAAAACAAAATAAACCTGAAATAAAAGTCTTCCTCCCAAAATGCCAAGGGTGGGCCTTCCTGGCTGCGTTGCAGTGATCTGGCATGGATAAAGGATTCAGGCAGCTTTAGATTCACCAGGCTTTGTACCACTTCTGGTAACATTAAGAACTCCTCTGAAAACAAAGGAGCTGTGTGATGTAAGTATCAAAGCCTATGAAAGTGACTAGATAACATTTAAAGGAAGAATTAATAAATGTTTACTACTTTATGCTTTTCTAAAGTTAAGGTTTTATTAGCATTCATTAGGGTTATAAAAAGTCCTATAATGCCCAGATTTTTTTTTCTATGCTTCATGGCCAGAAGATTCCATGTTTCTTCCTTGCCTATGTTTTAACATTCATAATCTTGTTTGCCTACTGCTGAAAAGTGTGGAAGAATCAGGAGTAATGGCTCCCTTTGAAGCTCTATCATTCCCAAAGTAACCATCTGAATGCTAAAGAAATACTGTCATTTACAGAATGACCTTTTGCTCTTTGAATACTCAGACATTAATAAATGTTAAATGCTCAGCAATCCTAGCAGCACTATGAAAAAGGTAAGTTGGGTCAGCAAATACCTCTTGCATGCTTTTGATATGACCATTTCCACTTTTCTAACAGCTTTCTAATAGCAAAAATGTATTTGGGAACAACAGTGGAATTTGTGTCATCATGACCAAATGATTACGGTGCAAACCCTAGATTCTTCTGGGGCCCAGCAGGCTTCTGGTCCCTATGGAAACGAAACCTCAGATATTGTCCTCCACTCAGCTGGAGGACCAAGCGCCAGGAGGCTTTTGTGCTTGGTGAGATTTCTTCCACAACCTTCCCGCAACAGACCCTAGTGCTTCCTCCAGACTCTTTTCTAATTGAGATGCAAATTAATCTATCTGGCTGATTACACTTCCCTTAAAGCTACTGACAAACGCAGCTGTAACCAGAGTTTGCGGACTTTCCAACAAGTGACTTCAGCTGTCAGTATTTGCATGCGCAGCCAAGGCCCACCCGCTCCAAGCCTCAGAGCCTCAGAGAGCTTCCTTTAGGCATTACAAGCCCGTTTTATTTATGTGTATAAAATTTACATACAATTAAGAGTTTTTAAAAACCCCACAACTAGGTCCTAGGATTTATAAATGGACTCTGACACTGACATCAAGGCCTTTTCAGACACTTCTTTCTGACCCACGTCTAGTCACTCACTCCTTTCTCAGGAGGCCAAAGCTCTGATGGTACATGACATCCCCTTCCCACTTCCTTCTTGTCTGCAAGGTTTCTGACTTCAACAATGAATTCAATCTCTCTCTCAAAAACGAACTAAATAAACTTATGGCTCTTAAGAAAATGGGATCACTTCCTGTACAGTGATCTCAATAAGATTCCATTAATTTCAAATCAAACATAAAGTTATCATTCTAATGATCAAGATTCCCATATAAATGCCCTTCAATACTTTGGGGTGATAATGTTAGAATGATTATTTAGAGCGCAATAAAAATATGCACAAAACACTATCCTTCAGTAAGGAGAAAAAGACACAAAATCCAATTTTTCGGTAAAAACTTTTTGTTTCCTCTTGAATACTATGTATTTTTCAGTTCCTACTATGTGCCAGGTGCTATTTGACATGTTCAGTATCCAGATGTAAACTAAACATTCAAAAATGGAAAAGAGGGAGTTAATGTGTATATATATATATATATATGCATACATACGCTATTCATAGGGCTATATTTCACCTTGGGCAATTAAGGTTTTTGATTTTGAAAAAAATGTCATTTTATAAAACATGATATACTTTTGTTTTCTAAAACATTTCTTACCAAATTCTTACTCTCCAGCTCCTTCCCTCCCCTGCCAAGCCTTCACACATACACACTCATAATATACTGTGGGAGAGCAGCAGAGTGGAAAAAGGCCTCCACTGGGAAAGTCAGCACTGCTGCAGGAGTGCCTCATCTGAGATAGACGAGGACAGAGGAGGCCCAGGCTGGCAAGGAGTGAGTCAGAGGGGAGACAGCTATGGGAGGGTGAGAGGTCCTTGGCACAGGAGGGCCTCAAGGGCCGTGTGCAGGGTGGGGTATAGCAGAGTGGCTGAGAGGGGACCCCCAGGGTAGGGGTCATCCAGTGGGAAGCAGCATGCTCCCTTTGATAGCTGACAGTGAGAAGCAGTGACCCACTGAGGATGGAGCTGAGAGATGGAAGGAGAGGAAGGAAGAATGAGGCTGTTCTTGGTATTTCCCTAGGCGGAGCATCAGCCTGGTTTCTACACAGGCTGTGAGGCTGAGAATAACTTCTCCAGAAGGGATGATTTTTTTTTTCCTAACAGTGAGAAGTCACTCTGCAGCAAAAACAGCAAAGTGTACCTCCTTCTCTCCAGATTTCTTCTGTACCTTCGCACTTCTCACAGGCCTTATTTCCATGCACCAAGGGTGGAGGGCAGCTCTTACCACAGGGAGCCAGCCTTCCACACAGAAGAGGACCTTCTGCAAGGCACTGAATGAACAGCATTCTATCTGCCTTTATTTTAACACCTACAATGGCAAAAAGGAAATATTTCCTGAGGCCTAACTCCACAGTTAGGTGGTTCCAGTTTTTACAACAGAGGTTTAAAACTCCAGTATTTGCAAGGTCCAGGTTGATAAAATGAGAACAATTGCAGGTAACACTTGCTGGGCTTTCACCAAGGACCAGGCACTGTTTAACCCGCTTGGCCCATTAGCCCTCTCACCAACTCAGAGAGACCAAATGGTGGGTGCCATGGTGGTGGTGCCTGCACCAGGCCTGAGCACTGGAGAGACACCAGAAGGGACTGAAGTGACCAGGACAGCACATGTTCTGTGGAGAGACTGATCGCTGTCAGTAGAAAGAAGGCCCCGTAGGGTCAGATATTCTGATTCTTCAAGAAAAGTCTAATGTACGGATTTTTTAAAAATGCAGGCTCTCCCAATTTTTCACCATGGCTGACAAACTCAATGTTTAGTTTTGTGTTTTGGTAATGTGAGGAGGACAACTGCAGTTAAAACAAAGCCCATCTGTGGGCTGGATTTGGTGTGGAGACAGCTGGTCCACCCACTTTGGTTTCTGAACATTTGACTTGACACTGAGATAAAGCTGCTTCCAGGTTGCCTCTGTTCACTGGTGCCAGTTCTGTAGACTGACATCCTCTTTAGAAACCTCTCAGACTCCTGAAACAATTCCTTCTTGGTTTTAGCAGCTCCCCATTTGGTTACAATTTTTCTGGATTGGCTCCAGGCTGGTTGAGGTCCCTTTCAAAATGTGGCCCCAGGGCAGCACACCACCTCTGGATGCTCCCTGAGGCTGCAGGAGCACAGGCCATAGTTCCTGTGACTGGACCGCACATTTCCTATGCTGAGGTCTCCAGAGAGTGCTGGTGTGGCTGGCTGTTGCATCACTCTCATCTCTTCGCCACTCTGTGGCCAAAGTCCTCAGACATCGTTCACGATGACTGTTACCAAACCACATCACACTCACCCTGTACTCAGGCTGCCGACTATCCAAAGCCCAGTACATAACATTACATTCTACCCTCTTAAACCTTTCGCTGGCTTGGGCCTGGAAGTCTCTCATTTGTTGAGATAATCATAATGTGTGACTCTGCTTTGTGTCAAATTAGTTAACCCTCTCGGCTTTCTTACAAATGATGGCTTGATAAACATAGACCTTTGTGAAAGTTACTGAAAAAACTGTTGAATGGAAGAGGGGTTAGGCAAAGCTGTGGCATCGAAACCACACCAGAGACATAAAGCTCCCCACTGACTGGTGCCCATGAATTAATGCATTTTAGATTTGGCCACAATGAAATCACCCAGCTCTCAGGGGCCTATATTTCTCTCTTACACCTGCCAGATGATAATATTTTATCTTAGAGTTTACCAAAATCAAGATGTATATGCTTCCTCTAATCTCTGGAAATAGTAATCTTGTAAAACACACAGTAAGTATGTTTGGGATACTTGATTCTTCGTCAACATATTCCTTTCTGAAGGTTCACAAGTTATTTAGTAACCTAGTCTAACAATTTTATAAAGGATCCACGCAACATTCCGAAATTCACCCTTTAATCCTTTTTGAAAACAAAGAAAATATTTTTCTGTTTCTAGTTTGGGGGTACATCCTATATTCTACATGATTTCTAAAAAAAATTAGTCCTTGTGGTTCTGAGATCATTTGTTCTACAATCAGATACAAGTGGCCCTGAAGTCTGGAGCTTACTGGCAAGAGTCAGTCTTTTTTTGTTTTTTATTGTATTCTTAGTGACTTCAGTTTTAATTCATCCACTAAGGCACTTCTCTGTCCCTTCCCATTTGAAGGAGATGTGTTAGAGAAAATGAAGGGTCATCGAGATAATGGCTAACCGTGCCCACTTGCTAATTTACAGAGTCAGGAGCTCCTCTTTGAATCTTGACGTGCGTATTTAAATACGAACGTGTCGGAGGCCGCAACCTTGTGCAGCTATATGGGTTGCTCCTCCATGCCTCTCCTTTTTCTCAGAGGAATAATTTTAAGTTTTTAATAAAAATCCCTTTATTAAAAATCTCTAATTCCTCATTCCCTTTTACAGTCTCCACCCACCCAGGGGAATATGCGATTTCTTCCTCTGAACTTTTTTTTTGTTAAGGTGCTTCCCAAGTGTCTCGAGTACAGGTCTACTAGCATTTTTCTCCCATTCTTTTTTTTTTTTTTTTAACTCCCATTCTTATATAAACTCTAGTAAAAGTTCGTTGCTTTTTACAACATCCAAAGGCAAAAATCCATTCTTTCAAATTACTAAGAAACGGATCCAAAACAAAAATAGCGGTGCCTCTTGCCTGCTTCATCTGTCTTGAGAGATGAGATTGTTTGCCAGCCAAGAATTCATCAAACACGTGTCACCTTTGGTTGAATGTACATCAGAGCTGATATCAAGTAGTAGAAATCCCCACGGTGCTCTATTTCGCTTTGGGCCTGTTTAGAAATTTGGATTAGAAGAGCATGGCCATCCCTCCCAGCCGGGGTACAACTCCATTCTGGCTGCTGCTCTTCAATGCAGCCCCGCTCTCACGGATGTTCATTCACAGGCACTTGTTGAGCGTTTTCTTTGTGGGGCTGCTATTATCTGGTATTACGTTGGAGTAATTCAGTTCCAGGTCCTCTTATACCCAATCCTCCAGGTGAAGACTTGAGTCTGCTGGAACCAGTCATAGATAAAACCACCCAGTAGGACATCTCTTTCTTGGCCAGTCTGCTGAAACTAACCCTTCATTTCTCTCTTTCTTTTCTGTGAAATCATTCTCTCCTCTACCCCTGCCTTTCTCTCTCTACCTGCTCCTTTCAAGCGACCTCTTCCAATGGCCCAGAGAGTTCTGTCTGCAATTCTCTTCTCATGTCACTCTCCAGACCCCCACAAATCTAGTCCACCTCCTTTACCTAGATATCCAATCCATCATCCATCCACTGCCACTGCCTTTGATGAGACCCCAGCTCTCTCTCAGAACCCTTTCCATGGCCCCTTAAATGCTTTCATCACCTCCATCTTGTTTGTGTTTGTGTCTGTCTGTCTGTCCTACACTCTGTCATATGCAAGCAACTGTCATTCTCAAATGTGATAATGTGATGTGATCTTTCAAAGCTGGTCCATAAACAAACACTGGCCCCTCACTTGGAGTATCTTCACATTTCTATTCCTGGTGGCAAGGACCATGCCTGGCGCATGGCAGGGCCACTATAAATGTTGACGGATGCTAACTGGTGCTGCCTGGCAAAATAGAACACATGGTACCATTTGACTTTTTTACTGAAATGTATGGAGATGGATGGAAGAAATTAAAGATCTGTCCAGGAAAAAGAACCAAAGATCCCAATGAGCAAAAAAGAAACAAGGTTGCTACAGCTTTAGGGAGAGGAGTCGTTTTTGAAGATGTGTAAATTCATAGCAGAATTTAGCAATGGAGTCGTTTTTGAAGATGTGTAAATTCATAGCAGAATTTAGCAATGAGATTCAAAGTCATGGATCTAAGAGAGAGAGAGAGAGATTCAGGTATTGTCAAACATATATGTTAACTGAAAATGAAAGTAAATTTTACTTGTGAAAGAATGAGATACAAAATTATTTTTTCTTTGGCAGCCCAGTTCTCTCCATCAAATGCTGATAGTTACAGCGAGTAGAGATGGTGAATGCCATTGAGACTATTGTTCTATTGAAGTGGACGTTTATTTTAAAAAGCCACCATCTGTTTGATTCGGGGTGAACTCCTCCTAATGGGCACACTGCATATTGTGCAGCAACCTTTTCCCTGAAACAAGTTATCTGATGAGGAGAATGAAAGCCCTGGCTCAAAGGGTTGTGGAAACTTCTATCTGACCGCGGTTTGATTCTGGAATCTGTAGCTGGCTTGGGAATAGTAAACATAACATGTGGCAAGCTTCCCATTTACAACCCTCTAGGCACAGGAATAGGCTCTCTGATTGCCCATGAGGGATAGAAAAAGCAGATGGCAGGTGAGTTGGCCCTCATCACTCAGAAAGGCAGTGGCCACAGGATGAAGGCTCCACTTGACAGATTTGATTTAGCCTGAGGAGGATATCACAGGAGAACCCAGGAGGGACAAAGAGGCTGGACTGAACAGTTCCTGAGGGTGCTTTCCAATATCACCCCTACTGTGCTTACATTTTTAAAGATCAGATAAGACAATGGTATTTTTCAGTCTTCTATGTGCCTTTGCTGCAGAGTTGCAACTATTTAATCATCCAAGGGCCCCAAACGAGAACTCCTTTGATATTGATTCTAACTGCATTTACATCTCAAAAAAACCCCCAAAGGGCAAATTTTCTCCAGCAATGCCCCCATCATCAGCTTAATCAGAAATGTTGTATTTTCTTAAACATAGAGAACAAAATCAATATGTAACTGCCCACATTTCCACTTCTGGTTAAATATTATAAAAACTGAATCCCAACAGACATGATTTTAAGGCAGTTAAGTAACAGTCGTTAGCTGGGGAGAGGACGGAGAGGTAAGAATAACTACTCCAAAGTAATTCCATTAGCTCGTGTCTTTAGTTGTCATCAGGTTCAATGTTTGGCTACGTATGTCTTCTCTCTAAAAGATTTATACGAGGTCTCAACTAAACATGTCCTCTGTTCATCAAACAGTCATTATGATCCCTAGAAAGTGAGTAACGTTTGGATGAAGTGAGCAGTTTGGCAATGTTTTCTACTTAACAAGTATAATCTAAATATCAGAAACAAAGTGAGGATACAGGGTTGCCTATATAAAACAGTCTGAGTTGACAAAGAAATGTCCTTCTTTGTTGGCACTCAGCACTGTACGTAGGATCCCAGGGAAACAGGTAACAGTAATTCCTTCTCAGAATTTTTTGTCTTGTAAATAAACTTTTATTCTAGGGCTGTTCCCACAATCTGCTTCATTTGGTAACAGATCCGGGTTCATATGCCAATACAATTAAGCCAAGGGATATGCTGCCAGGCTTTAAGAAGGGAATCAACTCTAATAAACACCCAGGAATAGAGAACACCACCTTGTACTGGGGTGTTTTGGGACAGGCTGCAGGCAGGGCTTTATGGGCGTATGACCTGAACATCTGCACACGGGAAGTGGGTTCCCTCAATGTTGAGTATTCATGGAAGCTGACTCCCCTGAGGAGTCACATTCTCCTTCTGATTTGGAACTTGCTTTAAACGCAGAAAGAAAGCAGTAGTGCCTCAAGAAACATGAACACCAAGGAACCCTATCATATCCTTTCATAGTTGTGCTACTTCCCTGTATTAGTTGACCACTTATGGTGAAATGATGATGCAGAAGGAGAGGAAAAAGCATGGCCTCTTTTCCTGTCAACCCATCCTCTCTTGCTAATCAATAAACCGACAGTAGAGAGTACTGGTAGAATATGTGTGGAAGAGTGACTACTCAGTTGGTTTTGTGTGGTGCTCTCATTCTTCTGGTAAGAACAAAATATATACGCATGCGTAAGCTATGAAATGTGAATTGCATAATTTTGTCGATTCTACATATAAGCTAAATACTCGTATTTGCACATTAAACTGGCATTGCACAATATAAAGAAAAATGGTATGTCTGCAAACATACCACCCCAAATGCACTTGATCTTGTCTGACCTCAGAAGCTAAGCAGGGTTGGGCCCAGCTAGTACTTGGATGGGAGATGAGTGATAAGATAATGTGAAAAAATTTAGGGGCTGGATGCGGTGGTTCACTTGAGGCCGAGCACTTTGGGAGGTCGAGGTAGGCGGATCACTTGAGGCTAGGAGTTTGAGACCAGCCTGGCTAACATAGTGAAACCCCGTCTCTACCAAAAATACAAAAAATTAGTAGGTGTGGTGGCGTGTACCTGCAATCCCAGCTACTTGGGAGGATGAGGCAGGAGAACAGCTTGAACCCAGGAGGTGGAGGTTACAGTGAGCTGAGATCATACCACTGCACTCCAGCCTGGGCAACAGAGCAAGACTCTGTCTCAAAAAAAAAAAAATAAAAAGATAATGCTAACAATTTAAATTTTTAACATTTCTTTATTTAGAACAACACTACATAGCAAATAAAGAATACCATGACAGGTTGAGAGATTGCAGACAAATGGGAAAACCTCCGTATTTTAGGACCTTTATAGGCATTCTTTCCTGTTTTTTGAAAAAGGAGCCCTAGATTTTCATTTTGCGCCGGGACCCATGGGTTATATAGCCAGCCCTGGTTCTAGGTATGCTCAAGGTACTGCTGATCTCCTCAGCCCTTGTGGGGCTTGCACAGGCGTGGGGTGGTGGGCCCTACACTCGCTCCCCACTTACTGTACCTGACATCAGGCAGCTGTGGGAGTTTACTCTGGGATGCTGAGCTAAGATGAGAACTTCCAAGGTGGGCATGAGCAGAAAGAGTTAGGGAAGCACGGCTTCCTCAGGGATCAACCAGAACACCATCTCTTCTGGAATCTGGCTCTTGGGTCCATCACAGGCACCCGATGGACTTGAACATGCATACAATCCTGGAAAAATGCAAGTTTACACTCATGAGCAATCTGAGTCCTTGAGCCCTCTGTGCGGAATGCCATCCCTGCTCTCTGAGGACCGCTTCTCTTTCATCCCTCCAATTTCAGCCCAAATGCTCTCTCCTCAGAAGTCTTTCTGTGCCCTGAGCCTTCTTTACCCCAATTCTCTATTAATTAATAATTTCTTTATAGAACTTCTCTCAATTCATATGTTTTTAATCTACATATGGGTTTTCTGTGTGAAGCATACGAATACAAACCTGGTTACCTTTCTCCCTGCCATAGCCTCAGCTCTTAGCACTGGACTTGGCAATAGTGAGTCCACAGTAGTTGTTTGGAAAATGAATAAATGTAACAAGACACCCATAATTAGAATTTGTTAAGATATTCAGTGGTTTTCAAAATTCAAATCTAAGACTTATCTCAATAAAGCAGCAAATTCCAGACATCAGGTATGACATAATCTATGGAATTCAGACTTTTGCCAAACCATCTGTGGACTTGGATCTAACAAAACATAAAGGAAATGGTAATTAATAGCTTAGGTAGATATGGTTGTGTTTTTTGTTTTTCTGTTTTTGTTTTCATTTCAAGACAGAATCTTGCTCTGCTGCCTCCCATACTGGAGTACAGTAGTGCAATTTTGGCTCACTGCAGCCTCTGCCTCCTGAATTCAAACCATTTTCCTGCCTCAGCCTCCCAAGTAGTTGGGACTACAGGTGTGCACCATCACGTCTGGCTAATTTTTTTTGTATTTTTACTAGAGACAGGGTTTTGCTATGTTAGTTAGCTAGGCTGGTCTCGAACTCCTGATCTCAAGTGATCAGCCCACCTTGGCGCCCCAAAGTGTTCAGATTACAGGCATGAGCCACAGTGCCTGGCCTATAGTTATTAAAATTAGTAATTTTTAAACAATAAAAATCAGAAAAACCCTCCCATTTTCCTTTTTTTTTTCATTTTGTTTTCTCTTTCTGGACTGAATATTAGCCTTTCTGCAGACAGAAATTAACAGAGTAGTTAAATGACTGCAAAGTTTTCCCCACTAATGACATCTCTATAAAAAATTATGTGTAACAGTTGATTTCTTGTTTTAAACAATTTATTTGAATAATACCAAATAAATTTTCTCCAGGTATAAGACAAAAAAATGGTGAAAATATTTATAATGATCAACATAACAGTTTTTTTACTTTTTCCTAATTTCTATATGCTATTGTCCTTTGATTTGTCAAGTTAGCTATTTTATGAGTCAAAGTACATTTACTAACACACAATAGCCTCAGTAGCCCTAGCTGGTATTTGTATTAGTCCTGATGTGTCACTGCTTGAAGGGTTTTTAAAGTGAAGCTGAATAGTATCCTTTGAACCTCTAAAAATACCCTTTTCCCTATACCTGATTATGCCAACTGTATCCATTAATTCTTATTTGAGAAAGCAGTGTTAAACCAAGTAACGAAGCAAGTATTTTACAATGAGAAGTTCAATAAGTAGAGAAGGTAACACGACAAAAGTCACAATGAAATTAATATAAAATCGAATTTTCTTATTTGTAAAATAAAATTTTTTTTTGCTACCTTGGTCCAGCATACTTGACTGATGAGTGCCCAGCTCGTCCTAGTTGATGTGCAAACGGACAGACCAACTGCTGAATAGGTCTTTCTCATTTCTGCCAAGAGGCCCTTTTTAACGGCATGTGAAATAAAACTCCATGCTGAAGGCCAAATTGACACCAGCCATAGGATTACGTCTAAAGTGTTGTGGAAATCACTGCAAAGAATGCCATCTCCAAAACACTCACCACCAGCCTGGACAAAGCATGAGAGAGTACACTGAAGGGAATAATGCTGCCCTGGCCCTCGGGGGAGGGACCAGATGGGACCTAATAGCTCCTTTCTATACTACTCATTTCTATGATAATTCTAAGTTGCCACATGGCATATGTATTTTTTTTAATCTAAAGGCAGAATATCAGTCAATGAAGTGACCAGGATTTTAATGAAAGGTATTTTTTCATGAACTGTATCTATTCACACAGGATAGTTTTCATCTACCCCCAACTCTCACCCGCTGGCAACACATCACTTACTATTAGGTTGAGAGAAGTATATACAGAGGTCAAACACAAGACGTTTCAAATTATGGTCAACGCCAATTAGAAACAAAGATTCTGAGTTTTATTAGGGGGTCGGATTATTTTTTGCATTAATTTTATGAGGTCACCCATCTTAATCTCTTTTTCTTATAACCTGAGATCATGCTTGAATTTAAGGATTACAGCAGGTCAATTAAAGTTTGAGGAAAAAATTATAAGAGTGAAATTTATTCTGTTTTTGGAAACAAAATCAGGAACTGGAGAAGAAAATATCAATGATTTGGGAAAATTACAAAATAATTTCTAGCCATTCCTATTGATAAGTCCAAATGCAACTTAATTCAGGACACCTTTCCGTCCCCTCCCAACCAGATGCAATTTCTGTCTCCTCCGATCTTCCAGAAACCCACCTGCACTTCTCAGGTGGTACCTGCCACATTCTGACTTATGAGGGTCATTTCATTTGCTTTGGTTTCTAGAAGGCACTCTGAATGAGTGTTACGTTTCGCTCAGCATCCCACCTTATACACAATGGGCTGCCACAAATAAGAGGGACAGGATGAGACTGCAACCTGGGGCAAAATGCCTAAAGAGATATGAGCATCTCATAATGGTCACGGCTTCTCAGACACAAATGTATATAAGTAAATTATGAAAGTAAACTCTAAGTTGAAAGCGGCACAAAATTATATTTAATATAAATTAACAAACGCTATGAAAAATCACGCTATGTTATTTTTAACAGAGGTTAAAAAAATTATCTTCCCTCTTCAATTCAATTTTGAATACTTACCTCTTATGAAAAGCTGCCAGGAATCTTGATTCTGGGATGGTTAGTAAGTTACACATTTAAAGCAGAAAGATACAAGCTCTGGTAGAGTGGGATGAGGCACTTGACAGCCCTGCTGGCGTTGATGCACGTGGCACATACAAGGCTCGGCAGCAGCTTCCCACTCACTATGGCTCCATCAAACAGAGGCCCAAAAAATGGAACCTGTTAATTTGAAATGAAAAAAACAAAATTTAAAAACTGGTAACAGTCAAATCAAAGATAGGAGAATAGCTGACTGATGTCAGAGCTGCAGTAAGCATGTAAGCTGTCACCCACAGAGGAGACGCTGACCTTAACAGGACGCAGGTCCAGGGCTTTCAAATCTCGTGAAGCAGGACTGCTCCACAGTCCTCCTCTACTAGGCATTCTCCAGCAAAACTTCCAAATTTTATTTCCAATAAAATTTTACCAGGTTATTTGTTTATTCCCTTGTCATTTACAGAAACGGCATTGCTCTTAAGTACCTACATCACGTGAATTATGCATGGTACACAGACGTGCTTCACTGCACATTAGCCTTGCATCTGTCTGAAACCAGTTATGGAATTGGTAATGTTGCAGCTATGGGTCCTGATATATATTAACTCTTAGAGGAGATGATGACTATCCCTGTCAACAACTACAAAGTCCTCACAGCCCTAATTATTCTTTTACCTTTTACCCACTCCGCTTCCAAGATACTGCATTACCTTCATTTCCTTCTACTTTTTTTTTTTGAGACAGGGTCTCCTTCTGTCGCCCAGCCTGGAGTGCGGTGGCACAATCACAGACTATTGCAGCCTGCGCTTTTGGGCTCAAGCATCCTCCCTCCAGTCTCCGGAGCAGCTGGGATTACAGTCAAGCCACCACACCTGGCTTCTATGTTTTTAAGAGACCCGCTTTTCACAGCTGAACCCATTTCTGTTATGTGGAAAACTCGCAAGTTTTTGTACTCAGCCTTTTTGGATTTTTCTCTCTCCTTTTTCCCCCATTAGAATTTCTTTAATTTTATTCACTGATACGGAAATAGTAAGCTCCATGAGATCACAACTCTTATATAAGCTCCAGGAGATCATGTTACTCTTAGATTCATTCACTTATTACTTGCTTATTCATGTATTCAGAAAATATTTATTATGTGACGGACACTGTTCTACCCACTGAGGAAACAACAGTGAATAGTACAAAAATCACTGATTTCACCGAGCTTAGAATTTGTTGGAGATTTCGAAGAATAAACAGTATAAACATATAAAATATATAATAAGCCGGAAAAGTGCTAAGGTAAAAACTAAAGCAGGGAAGAGCAATAGAACTTTTCTTTTTGAGACGGGTCTCCAGTTGGATCTAATGGCCAGGGAGGGCTTTAAGGAGAGGATGACGTTTTAGTAAATACCTAAAAGAAGTGATGAATGAACCACAAGCTATGAGGACATCTAATGGAAGAACATTCCAGGCAGACAAACAGCACAGGCCTCGTGGTGGCAGAGGAATTGGTATGTTTAGTCAATAGCAAGGAAGTCACCGTGGCTGAGTCCAAGTGAGTAAGAGGAAGAATTCAGAGCTAAAGTCAAGCAGGTCACAGGAGGGGCTTTATAGGAAGTTTTAGGAGTTCTGGATTTCCATTCTGAGTAAGATCAAAGCCTCCTGAGGGTTTATGAAAGCAGAGGGTATGATCTAACCTACATTTTAAAGGTATACCATTCTAATTGTTTTGGTACCCATGCTGGGAAAACTGCAAGGGGGAATTTCGGAGACCAGCTGGGGACTACTGAATAACCTAGGCAAGGGATGGTAATGGCTTGGATCAGAATGGCAGAGAAGTGGAGAAAGGTGATAGAAATATTTTGAAGGTAGAGTTGACAGGATTTGTTGAGGATGGTTAATAAGGTAGGAGAGACAAGTAGATGTCAAGGGTGACGCCACAGTTTCTGGCCTGGCCATTGGAAGCCTGGAGCTATGTTTTCCTGAAATGGAGAAGACAGAGAGGGAGGGTCATTAGCTCAACTTCAGACATGCTAAATTAGAGAAACCTATTGGGTATCCAGTGATGATGTACTGAGGAAAAGTGGACATACCACGCTATGGTCAGGGGAAAGGCCTAGGCTGGAGCTGTTCATTTAGAGATGGTGTTTCTAGCCATGAGATCAGATAACATCCACAAAAGATCAAGAAAAGGGACTCAAGGACTATATCCTGTGGCCTTCCAATGTTCAGAGGTTAGAGACATTAGAAACAATTAGAAAAGAAGGAGTGGCTGGAGATGGAGGAAGAAAAGCCCTTCTGTGTATCTGTATCTGACACGTAATTGGAAGGCAAATACCTGCTAAATGAGTTACATAAATAATTTAAATCAATGAATGTGGGTCTCCATCCTAGGTCTTTTGATTTCTCTCCAAAACTGTTTATTTGTAAAGCACCTGTTCTGTGTTTGGCCTTGGTGAAAGGGTTTGGGAGACAATAATGAATGACAGACTGTCTCTGCCCATAAAGAGCTGACAGAAGAAAACTATGGACTAATATCTCTCAGCAAAGATGCAAAAATTCTTTATAAATCTTTAGTAAATTAAATCCAGCAAGATAAAACAGGACAATATATCGTGATCGAGCAGAATTCTCCATTGGAACTCAGAGTTCATTTAACATTCATAAATCCACCAATGCAATTTATTTTTGCAATGTGCAAAAATCCACACTGACAAAATACAGAATAAAAACAGTATGGCTTTAACAGCTACAGAACAAGCATTAAATATAATTTAGCTCTAATTCACACTTAGAAAAACAAACAGAACAAAAACTCTCAGCAAACCAGGATAGAAGGGAACTGCCTCAATTTAATGAGAGCTTAGAGGGGGTAAAAAGACATCATAGTCAATGATGAAAGATTAAGTGGTTTCCAAAAGGGATCTGAAAAGACAAGGATGTCTATGTCCACCTCTTCTACTCAACATTTTTGAAGATCCTAGTCATTACAATAAAGAAAATTAACAGAAAGAAAGAAGAAGGGTAAGGGAGAAGAAGAGAACATAAAGGTTAGAAAGAAGTACAACTATTTTGTTGTTTTTTTTTTTTTTTTTTTTTTTTGAGACAGAGTCTTGTTCTGTCGCCAGAGCGCCAGGCTGGAGTGCAGTGGTGCAATCTTGGCTCACTGCAACCTCCGCCTCCTGGGTTCAAGCAATTCTACTGCCTTAGCCTCCTGAATAGCTGGGACTATAGGCGCATACCACCACGCCCAGCTGATTTTTCTACTTTTTTTTTAGTAGAGATGGGGTTTCACCATGTTGTCCAGGATGGTCTCGATCTCTTGACCTTGTGATCTGTCCGCCTCAGCCTCCCAAAGAAGTAAAACTGTTTTTATTCGCAGATAGCATGATTATGTACATGAAAAGTCCAAAGAAATTTAACTATAACTAGAGAGTGAATTTTGGTAAGTCTCAGAAAACAATATACTCCTCAAATCACTTATATTTCTGAAAGTTAAGCAACCAACAATTGGGAAAAGACACGTAAAAATTTTTTTTATAATTGCATCAAAACAGAATAAATTTCACAAAAGAATGTGCAAGACATTTATACTGAAAACTACCAAACAGTGATGAGATAAAGACAAGCTAAATAAATGGAAAAATGTACAATGTTCATGGACTGGAAGTTTCAATACTGTTAAGATGTCAATCCTTCTAAAATTAAACTATAGATTCAACAAAATCCAATCAAAATTCTGGCAAGTTTTTTAAAAAACATACATGTACCAAATGCTTTTAAGTTCATGGGAAAATGAAAAGAAATAGCTTAGTCAAGATGATAATAAGACTGACATTACCTGAGTTCAAGGCACACTATAAAAACATAGTAATTAAGAAATCATTATAGTGGACCAGGATAAAAAAATATTTCAATAAAACAAAATATAGAATCCAAGAAGAGAGCCATACCTACATGATAATTGATTTACAATAAAGGCAGCATATCAATTTGATGGAAGAAAAAAGCCTGTTTCAATAAAGACACTGAAACAACTGGAGAGTCATATGGAAAAGTGAAGCTTGACCTTCATTGCACACAAATATTGAGAGGATTACAGATTGAAATGTTAAAGCTAAAACCATAAAGCTTCTAGAAAAAAAATATGAGAAAATCTTCATGACCTTAGGATAAGCAAGAATTTTTTAGGGTAAGAAAAAAAATAAATTTGACTTTACAGAATTTTCTACAACTCTGCCCATCACAAAACTGAAAAGGCAAGTTATACTTATTCACCAAATAGAACACAGCCACAAGGTCCATCCAGAGGAGTATAAATCAAGTCTGTGTTATATTCACCTAACAGAATATTCCACAGTAAGGAAAATGAAAAAACCACAACTACATGTAACATCATGAAAATAATCCAAATATAATGATGAGTGAAAGAAACAGATACTAAAAAGTTCCTACTATGTAATTTCATTCCTAGAAAGTTCAAAACCAAGTAAAATGAATCAACAGGCCCAGAAGTCAGGTTAGCAGCCACTTCTTCATTGTATTAGTGATTGGGATGGGGCATGAAGGAAAATTTTGGGGGCTGGCAATATCCTCTATTCTGATCTGGGGTGGGATTATACAAGTGTGTTCACTTTGAAAACATCCATCATGCTGTAAACTTACAATTTGTGCCCTTTTCATTATTAACATTGTATTTCCAAGAAAGTATTTTCTAGAAAACAGCAAGAATATAGAGGATTTGAAGAAGACAACTAAGAAACTCATCATAATGGAAACATATAAATAACTCTACCCAACAATTTCAGAAAACACATTCATTTCAAGCATGTACAGAATACTTTTTAAAAATTGACCATATCCTCAGCCAACGGTCCACAAATACAGCCAGCAGGGCCTAATTCTAACCTGGTACCTACTTCGGTATGGTCTGCAAGCTAATAATGCTTTTTACTTTGTAAATAGTTGGAAAAAAATTAAGAGTATTTTGTGATGTGAAAATTACGAGATTTAAATTTCAGTTCATAAATAAAGTTTTAATGGAACACAGCCACAATTATCCACTTACATATTCCCTCCCTCCCTCCCTCCCTCCCTCTTTATTTCCTTCCTTCCTTCCCACTTTTCTTCCTTTTTTTTTTTTTGAGACAGAGTCTCATTCTGTTGCCCAGGCTGGAGTGCAGTGGTGCAATGTCAGCTCACTGCAACTTCCCAGCTAATTTTTTTGTACTTTTAGTAGAGGTGGGGTTTCATCATGTTAGCCAGACTGGTCTTGATTTACTGGCCTCAAGTGATCTGTGCACCTCAGCTTCCCAAAGTGCTGTGATTGCAGGTGTAAGCCACTGCGCCCAGCCCCTTACACATTTTCTATGGCTACTTCTGCACAATAATGACAGAGTTATGTAGTTGTCACAGACCCAAAGCCTAAAATACTTACTATCTGGTCCTTTACAAAAAATGTTTGCTGACCTCTGTTCTAGGTCATAAAGCAAATCTCAATTAATTTCAGGGGGTAGAAATTTTATAATCCATATTCTGTGCCCAAAAAGCTATTGACAACAAACAACAAAAGGATAATTGGCACAAACCTCTATGTTTAGAAATTAAGAAATACACTTCTAAGTAACTCATGGGTGAACAAAATATTGAAATGGAAATTTAGCAACATGTTAAGCTAACTGATAAAATAAGAAGAGTAGATATTATAATTTACACCTTATAGCAGTACTTACAAGGACCGTGTAGAATTAAACGCTCATATTAGAAAGAAAGAGATGACAACATAATGAGATAGGCACCCATCTCAAGAAATACTGAAAAACCAAAAGAATCAAACAAATTCAAAGAAAGCAGAGGGGAAGAACTAATAAAGATAAAAGTCATCATTAAAAATAGAAAACAAACATGCAATAAAAAGGAGAACCAAGATTGACAGTTTTAAGGAACTATAATGAAAAAAAAAATCATGTCCTTTACAGCAACATGGATGCAGCTGGAGGCCATTATCCTGAGCAAATTAACATAGGAACAGAAAACCAAATACCACATGTTCTCACTTATAAATGGGAGCTAAACACTGAGTACTCATGGACATAAAGATAACAACAAAAATTGCATAAAAAGATGGCAACAACAGAAACTGGGAACCACTAGAAGGGAGAGGGAGGGGAGAAAGGGTTGCAGAATTAACCATTGGGTACTACGCTGAATAACCGGGTGATGGGACCATTTATACCCCAAACCTCAGCATCATGCAATATACCCAGGTAATAAACCTGCACATGCACTCCTGGAGTCTAAAATAAAAGTTGAAAAAAAAAGTTGGTTCTTGGAAAAAAGTCTAATACAATTGAAAAGTCTTTGGCAAGGTGAATCAAGAAAAAAAAAAGCACAAATAAATAATCTTAAAAATAAAAATGAATCCAATTATAGATATTTAGAAAATATATGTAGCCTTATGCCCATAAATTAAAAAATTTAGATGAAATGGCCAAATGCCAAAAAAATACAATTTAGCAAACAGACACAAGATGATATATAAAAGCTATAATTCTATGAGCTTTAAAGTAGATGAGTCACAGTAGAAAAAAACATTTTTAACAAGGAAATGCCAGCTCAGATGCCGTCTCTGGCAAATTCTATAAAATCTTCGAAGAACAAATAACTATTATTTTGGAGAAACTTCAAAATTTAATGGAAGATGACATCAAGTATTAGTTCTAGGCAGAACCTTATCTCAGTATTTCATCCTACTGAGCATGCATATTTCACAACCACCTAAGGTTTCTGAGTGAGAAACTTTCAGAGAAACTTCCAAACTTTCCATAGTATAAGAAAAGCGAAAACAAACTCATTTTATTAGGTTAGTACAATCTTAATACCAAAAGGAAGGGCCAATCTCACTCATGAACATGCTTACAAAAACCCTAACAAAATATCAGCAAGCCAATTCAATCATGTGAAAAAAACAACACAATATCATAACCAAGTCAGGTATATCCCAAGAATACATATGTGGGTTTTCAGTAAAAATCAATCTGTATACAGCCACATTAATAGATAGAATGAAAAAAGTCAGATAATTATCTCAAAAGACATTTAAACAAGTGTTTCATAAAATTCAAAACCCAATTATGGAAAAAAATTTCTTAGCAATCTTGGAATAGAAAGGAACTTCCCTAATTCGTTAAAGAGTATCTACTGAATTCTATTGTAACCACTAAATGTTGGAACATTGCGAACCTGATGTGTGAGACCGTAACGGAGAAAAGAACTGTCCTCCTACATCACATCTACCAACATCTGCACTGGAGATCCCTGCCAATACAGTAATACAAGGCAGAATTAGAGGATTATGAATTAGAAAGGAAGAAGCAAAACTGTTTTCCTTTTTTATTAGATGGTATAACTGTACTCAGAGAATCTGCAAAATAATCTATGGCAAATGATCAGAATTTGCCATAGAAAAGAGAGTTTATCAAAGTCACTGAATACCAAATAAACTCACCAAAAATCCAAACGCATTTCTGTCCACCAGCAACAAATGATTAGAAAAAGAATCATTAAAACAGCATAAAAATATAAAGTCCACAGGAATAGATCCAACAAGGAAAGTATAAAGTTACAAAACTTTATTGAGAGATGTTAGTCTAAATAAATGAAATGACAGATTTGTTCTTGGACTAGAAGACTCAATATTGTTGTGACTTTCCTTCCAAGATTGACCTATGGATTTAATGCATTGCATGTATGTATCTTGATAAGCTGACTCCAAGACATTTACAGAAATGAATTTGGCTAAAAAAGCCAAGGAAGAACTGGGTAGAGACTTGCTTTACCTCATAGCAAGATATAGTCTGACCTGTCCTAAAAAGTACAGTATGAGTGAGGCACATGGGACCAGTGGAGTTACAGGAGGGCCCACCCACACAGCCTCCTGCCTGTTTGATGACTGCTGAAAACTCACTCATTTAGCTAACTGGGATATATTACCCCATGAGGTGGGGATACTGACCCATAAGGTATGGTATGTCCTTGAAACCAGGGACCAATGTAAGGTAATATTTCTTCCATAACCAGAATATTCAGGTTTATGTGTGGCAGGGGATGAGGGCAGTGCCTCTCACTTTACTCCTCCTGACCCACATGTAATTTTTTCCTATTCCTATGGTTCTAGTCTCTGACTTTAGTTTTTAATACTTAAGGGAGCAGCATTCCTAGCAGAAGAAGACATCGTGTTCTCAGTGGGAAGTGGAAACTGATGGTCAGGTATCTCAGGCTCTGCAGACCACTGGACACTGAGGCAGTAAAGGAGGTTCCAGGATAGACAGGGCAAGTGGTCCTGCCGGGGGAAACAATGCTGCTGCTGTACAAAGTGGATGAGGAAGGGTTCTCGTGGAGCACCCGGTCCTAATCCCATGCTCAATGGTAAATTTAATGGAAGTCGACATCAAGTATTAGTCCTAATCAGAACCTGATCTCAGTATTTCATTCTGCTGAGCATGTACATTTCACAACCACCTAAAGTTTCTGATTGACTCATAAGTGCCCTCTCCTAGCATGCTGACCAAAGCCTGGGGATTAGTAAGATTTTCCATGACTGCTGACAAACTGGATTTCCTTACCACCTGCAGATTAGGAGCTGCATGTGGAGCCCCATCATGTGTTCCTTGACTAAAGAAGCACAGTGTTCAGGGGAAGCACGCACCTAGAAGGTACAGCCTACATTAATTTCTTTCTCAGGTCTGAGTCCAGATGAAGACACTTCATACCCAGGGATTCCCCTTGGCAAGATACTGTGAAAGCAAAGAAAGCCTTCTGCAGAGAAGTGATGACACTGAAGTCCATGTTTCAACACCAGCCAGCAGGCCAGCACAAGGAGGTGCCCCGTTGTTGGAGCAAGAACAGAGAAGAATCAAATACCCATTTGATTTCTTGGGATTAATCTTTCAAGGATGCAATGCAGACATCTTGATCTTCCAAAGCAAGGCAATGAAAAACTGAACTCTGTTCCAATTCCTCACAGATAACCTCCAGCCTCCAGGATTGGAATATTGCCATGGATGGGCCTACTGAGAGGCAGGCCATGTTGAAAACGACAAATGATAGGCGTGACTTAATTTACCTAGTTTCGCCAGTTATTCATCCTGCTAAAAAACTGCAGGTATTGTGTTTATAACATAGATATATCTGTGATTTCTGTGCCCAGATTTTTGGCACTGCCTTTATTATGCAAGAGGTAGGTAACTTAATACAAAGGTCTAAAATTCAAATTTCTCCTTGACTTCACACATATACCTATAATGTGAACACAAGACGTGTACACACAATATAAACAGCCCTTCACTAAAAAGCATCTGGATACAGGTATGAAAACTGATACCTCTCTGAATCTTAAAGAGATTCATCTACTGGGATTTGGGATTCTGGAGTTAGTACCGGAATCAAGTGCTCTTGGATAAATTATTTATACTCATATTAATCACATACATATTTGGAGCACAAGGGCAGTGTTGTCTGCCCTGTAGGCCTCATAAAGTGACTCAAAGGTTAAAATGCCACATCAACCCCGAAAGCATGTTGCAAATAGTACTGTCGCAATGAGAGGCAAGGTAGAAAAACATGCCATTTTGAGATATTTGTAAAAACATTAAGAGAAATGTAAGGTATATTTCTGAGAAAGAGAATGTTTATCTCCACACACTCCTGTCTCTGTGTTATGTAAATACATTCTCTAAAACACCAGAAGTTAGCTTTTAGGAAAAGTGAATACTCAGAAGACTCTACAACTTTGTCTGAAAATTCTGTAGACTACAGTGAATATTTCTGGGTCAAAAGCAGCAGAGATTTCACATGCCACTGTTTAACAGTTATTCATTTGCATCCTTTGATCAAAGTTCTGTTAAGGGCTGTGGGGGAATACAGATATACACAAGTTGAGTCTCTGATCTTAAAGTAGTTTGCAGGAGAGGTAAAACTATGTATTCAAGAAGGCAAAAGGAGAAAAAAAAAGCTTTAGGGTAGACACTGATAAAATATTCTGAAGCTACAGAGAGTTATTTTCTAGCTGAGAGAAGCCATGGAAGGCTTCCTGTAGGAGGTAGTCATGACCGTGGGTGTTGGCAGAGATTCATGGTGGAAAGAGTGGAGCATTCCAGACAAATGGTAAAAACAGGAATGAAAATATGAGGTGGGTCTGGCTCTCTTTTCCAGGGCAGGGGTACCCAAAGTGCATTTCATGAGATACTAATTTAGCTGAGTGCTAGCTGGTTTATGTGAATGCTGTGTCTACAGTTAATGATTAAAGTATTACAGATGAATAAACAGAAAGACTGTGGATAGAACAAGGCAAAGGGCTGCACAGAGCTCCTGCGGGATTCCTGAGAACAAAGTGAAGTCAGAGCAGGACCACAAAAGGAAGTAAGGCAGGTGTAGATGCATAGACTGGATTTGAGAAGAATGGAAAGCTCTGGAATAGGTATTTACAGAAATGCGTGGAGATAAGTGAAAAGGCTGAAGAACAGGTGTGGGGAGCCAGATGATACAGGACTTGATGAAATGCCCTGCAGAAATCACCAGCTTTCTGTTAAGACTCTGCACTGCTGTACTTGCTCACCCTTGCTCATCTACCCACTTCATGTCCTGGTCGTTGAAATGAAAGCAACACAGAGAACAGTGTAAGTTTCCCATCTTTTTCTTAATGGAAAGGTTGAGCTGAAGGCACACTCACTGTGTGTGTCAGCAGGAGATAAGACCTGGTGGGTGGTGAGAACTGGAAAGGCTGCAGATCTGTTGGGAGGTCCTCACAAATTAGGTGGCCAGAAACCAAAATGGTGAAGTCAGGTACATGTTTTTATACTTGGAGAGAAATACCAATGCACATCACAGAATGATAAAAGCAAGGGCCTGTGAAGTCAATAGTAACTGCAATCATGATCACGATCTCTAAAACAGATCAATGTAACTGGCAGGGAATATTGCAACAATGAATTAGAAAAAGCAGCCAATAAGAAAAGAAAACTGTGAAAGTTTCTACACACATGGGAGAATGGGCAAGTGGAGAGTTGTCAGTGGGTTGAGCAGACCAGAGCTGCTTTCCATATAAGAGGCTGGCCAAGGATGGTCGCCCTGAGAAGCTTGGCCCCAGATGCTCCAAAGGTAAAATTTCTTCATCTCTAAGGCATCAGGACCATCCATCGAGGCTCAACCTGTGAGAGACCTGCAGAACCTCATACTGCAGAGCAGGTCTTCTTTTTGTGATCTGCCAATAACAAAGCACTAACTCACACACCAGGGAACTGTGTGCAACACCCTAAATTCTGCATATGGACTTAGGAAAACAGAACTCCTTAGAGGCATTTCATTACAACTACAAACAACATGTTTTCCCCACATTTCTAACAAGATCCTATAAGTAAATCTTAGACAGTCAAGAAGTTCTAATGAATAATGAGAGAATCAAGTGCCAGACTAGAAATAATGAAGGATAAAAATGGACACTAAAAGGGGAAAAGTAGATTCTGGATATTCAGAGAGCTATACGGACCTTGAACTAATCTTGTGCTCCAGCGATGTTGGTACACAAATACAAAGGTGTCAGGGGTGTCCCAATAAAGTTCAGAACAGACAACCTGAAATGGTCCCTTCACCTCTGTGATCTAGGATTCGAGGATCTGACAGTTTCCCCCTCTGGGAAATTCACAATTCCACAGGGATTATGAATTGAGAGGGTGTGTTTGTACTTGTACACTTTTGCCTGAGATGTCAAAGTGGGTAACAGATAAATCCACTAAGATATTGTACCAAAAGACGGTAATTTTCTTATTGGGAAAAATAATAGTAGTCACATTATTTACCAGAGACACCGTGGAGTCCATGCACTGAACATTTTATAAACATTTTAAGAAGAGTAAAATGTGTTCAAGCCTAAACGACTTCTTGTACGGTTCAGGATGGTATGTGGGAAGGGGAAGGCCAGACACCGTCCTCCAGGAACGAATAACTCCATGCAGCCCCAGCAAAGCAACACTCTCTGAGGAGAGGCTGCTCTGGAAATGGTTCATCGGGCAAAACAGATTGAAATTCCATTTTGCAGAGCCTGAACCAAACACAGAAAGGGATTTCCAAACAGTGAGAAAGACTTCCCCGGCAGCAATGCGGCATCTCCATGAACATATCTTAAAGACAGAGTTCCTCACTTAATTGGGTCTATAAGTGATTCTCCTTTGATGCCTTTGGAGTCGATGATTCTTAGTGATTAGAGATGAAAATAATAATATACATGATAGAGATTTTTGGACTATGAGATTAAGAAAATAACAAAAGAATCATAGACAAGGTGTTTAAAAGCTCAGGAACATTTCACTTTTGATCATGAGGCCAATGGCTATGACTCCTAATACGGGGCCAGGTTCTGATCTCGGTGCTCGATGTACAGTATGTAATTCTTACAGCAACCCCATGAGGCCAGCACTTTATCCCTACTTTATGGAGCAAGAGATGAAGGCTAGAGGGGCTAACTGATTTGTTGTAGCTTAAGCTTGTGCAACCCATGGCTTGCAGGCCACATGCGGCCTTGGATGATTTTGAATGTGGCCCAACACAAATTCATGACTTTCTTAAAACATTATGAGATTTTTTTGCAATTTTTTTAAAAGGTCATCAGCTATCATTAGGGTTACTGTATTTTATGTGTGGCCCAACATAATTCTTTTTCCAGTGTGGCCCAGGGAAGCCCAAAATTGGACACCTCTGCTCTAGTTCCTCAAGTTCAGGATTTGGGCCAACTCCTCACTGTGGCCTTGCAGGCTCTGCTATGTAATGTCCCCTGTACCCCTGATAATTTTCCCTGCTCTGGTGTTAGCAATATTTGATATTAATATAGTTATTTCAGCTTTCTTTGACTAGTGTTAGCATGGGATATCTTTCTCCAGCCCTTTACTTTTAATTGATATATTTAGACCATTTACATGTATTTTATTCATTGTCCTTATTCTTCGTTTTCTTTTTTGGGCTTCCACTCACTTGCTGCCTTCTCCAGTGTTAAGTGAGAATTTTATGTAAGTCAATTTTTCTCCTCTCTCTGCATATCATAATTCTTTAAAAAACGTTTTATCAGTGGTTGCTCTGAGTCTGAAAATACATTTATAACTAATCCAAGTCCACTTTCAAATAATGCTATACTGCTTCACAGGCAGTGGAAGTTCCTTATAAAATAACTTGGGAATTCTTCCCTCCTATCCTTCCTTTCAACAGTGCTATAATTTATTACTTATCCATATGCTATCAGCATGAAATACTTGTTGCTGTTATTATTTGGAACATATTGTTATCAGTTAGATCAATTAAGAATAAGAAAAGGGCTGGGTGTGGTGGCTCATGCCTGTAACCCCAGAACTTTGGGAGGCCAAGGTGAGTGGATCACTTGAGCCCAGGAATTCAAGACCAGTCTGGGCATCATGGCAAAACTCTGTTTCTATAAAAAACACAAAATTAGCCAGGCATGGTAGCATGTGCCTGCAGTACCAGCCATCCAGGAAGCTGAGTTAGGAAGATCACCTGAGCCTGGGGAGGTCGAGGTTGCAGTGAGCCATAATCATGCCACTATACTCTAGCCTGGACAACAGACTGAGAGCCTCTCAAAAAAAAAAAAAAAAAAAAAAGTAGAAGAAAACAGACTTAATTTTATCTCTGTTTCTTCCTTCTCTAAAGCTTTTCCCTTCTTTAGGTGGATCCACCTTTATGACTTATATAATTTTCTTTTCTTTTTTTTCTTTTGATGATGAAGGAAAGCCAACGCAGGCCTACCAATCACATGTTCCCTCAACGTTCGCCTGAGAAGGTCTTTCTCCTTCACTCTTGAGCAGAATTTCTCTAGGTACAGAATTGGTTGGTTTATTTTTTCCCCTTTCAACACTTTGAATACATTACGCCACTCTCTTCTTGATTCCTCAGTTTCTGAAGAGAGGTCCTACTTATTACCCTTACTCTTCTGTAGCTATTGGTGTCATCACAGGAGTCTTCTGGCCCCTTTTCAGATTTCCTCTTCGTTTTTGGTGTTCTGCTCTCCGTGTGTGTCCAGGTGTAGATATTTTGTGGCCCTTTAGGATTTTCTCTTCGTTTTTAGCTTTCTGCTTTCCGTGCGTGTCAGGTGTAGATATTTTGGTATTTATTCTGCCTGATGTTCCTGGGCTTCCTGGATCTGTCATTAATGTTTAAAAATTCTCAGCTATGGGAATTTTCAATATTTCTTATCCTTTCTCTTCCTTGTATTCTCATTACATGTCATTACATCTTTCGTGATTGTCGTTCAGGTCTTGGAAGTTCTGTTCAGACGTTTTTCAACCTTTTCTCCTCTTTGCATTCCAGTTTTATGGTTTCTACTGACAGCCTCAGGCTCAGAATTTCTCTCCTTGGCCATGCCTGGTTTACTGATGAGCCCATCAGGCATTCTTTGTTTCTACCACAGGGTTTTTGGTTTCTAGCATTTCATCTTAATTATTTCTTAGAGTCTCTACTCTCTGCTTACATTAGACATCTCTTCCTGTATGCTGTCCACTTTTTCCATTAGTATCCTTAGTATATTAATCACAGTTATTTTATTTTTATTTTATTTTATTTATTTATTTTTTTGAGACGGAGTTTTACTCGTTACCCAGGCTGGAGTGCAATGGCGCGATCTCGGCTCACCGCAACCTCCGCCTCCTGGGTTCAGGCAATTCTCCTGCCTCAGCCTCCCGAGTAGCTGGGATTACAGGCACGCACCACTATGCCCACCTAATTTTTGGTAT
>CAUYOR010028009.1:0-15896 GCA_963573925.1 Callimico goeldii | reverse complement strand
TCTACTGAGAGGGCAGGGAGATAAGAGAAGCAACTGGGAGGCCGAGGCGGGTGGATCACGAGGTCAAGAGATCGAGACCGTCCTGGTCAACATGGTGAAAGTCCGTCTCTACTAAAAATACAAAAAATTAGCTGTGCATGGTGGCGCGTGCCTGTAATCCCAGCTACTCAGGAGGCTGAGGCAGGAGAATTGCCTGAACCCAGGAGGCGGAGGTAGCAGTGAGCCGAGATCGCGCCATTGCACTCCAGCCTGGGTAACAAGAGTGAAACTGTCTCAAAAAAATAATAATAAAAATAAAAAAGGAGAAGCAACTGGGGAAGTGTCGTTTGGGACAAGAAGACAGAAATGAAACTGTCTCCTTCTAGAGCACACTCTGTGGAGTATGTGTATGTGGGGAGCGGCGAACGGTTCCCCAACCGCCGTACTTCTGGAGCAGGAAACAGTCACCTCGGGAACCTAAGACGGGGCTGCAATAAAGATCACTTCACGGCAGGGTCGAACCCCAACAGCTGTACAGGATTGAGGGCACCAATTGGTATACAGGGGAGCCCACAAGGTCCTCCCAGGCCCGCCCCGTGCTGCCAGTTGGCCGCAGGCACTTACTCTAGGACTGCAGGTTCCACCTCAGTTTCGGCCGCCTCCATCTTTCCTGGTGCCGCGTTCAGCTACCTTCCCACAATCCCTAGGTTTACTTTGAATTCACAGTTGACTTCGCGCCGGGGAAGGCGATTGGTTCCGGGGGTCAGTGGGCGTGCATCAAGGACCATTGTGCGTTCTAATTGGCAGGCGCGGATTCGCAAGCTGGCGCGGAGTGGTGCTGGACGCAGGCGCAGTTTTGGGTTCTGCGCCTGCGTGCTAGACAGTAAGCGGTGCCTGTGGCAAGTGGGCTTTCACCTCTGCCGCGCGTCTCCCAAGGTTCTTGTCGCTCTACGCGGAATAGGGAAGGCATCTCCTTGAGTTTGCGTTTTCGGGGAAACACACAGCATTGACACTTTATTTGAAGTATCTACTACTGCTTCAGAAAAAAAAAAAAACTCAAACAGTGGGGCTGTTTCTAAGACGCTGGGAATCAGTAACGAAGAATAGTGATCCGGGAGATGATCTGAGCTCAAAAACAGGCTGCTTTCAGGGATATTAATATTTTATAGATGCGATGCCGGACAGCGAACTCAAACAGAGCCCAGCGGATTGTCTGCGTTGGCAAAATAGAACTGATATTCTGGGGAGACCAAGGTAGGTAACGTTCTTTGCCGAGTAAAGGAGAAAGAAAACTGCTCAGAGAGAACTCGGAGTTCTGCAATTTTCAGGTGAGTCCTGAGCAGTATGTGTCTCAAGAAACTAGCCAAAAGATTTTTAAAAGTGTCTGGAAATGGCCGGGCTTGGTGGCTCACGCCTGTAATCCCAGCACTTTGGGAGGCCGAGGCGAGTGAATCACGAGGTCAGGAGTTCAAGACCAGCCTGGTCAACATGGTGAAACCCCTTCTCTACTAGAAATACAAAAAATCAGCTGGGCGTCCTGGCGGGCGCCTGTAATCCCAGCTACTCGGGAGGCTGAGGCAGGAGAATCGCTTGAACCCGGGAGGCGGAGGTTTCAGTGAGCAGAGATTGCGTCACTGCACTCCAGTCAGGGCGACAGTGCGAGACTCTGTCTCAAAAAAAATATATATATATCTAGACATCACAGAGGGTCAGAAATAGTCAATATTTCCACTAACCAGGCTGGAAAACTTTATAATCCATAGGACATTGAACAGAATACACTCAAAAAAGTTTTGATTTCGTATTTAGTAATTATTTAGTAGGCAGTAATAGTCCTAGCTGATCAGTGTTCTAGTGCCATCTAACTCTTAAAAGTAAGACCCAAATGGATCAAACTTAACAAATCATGGCAGATGACAAGACCAAACTTCAGTAGTATTTATAGAAGTAGAGAAGTGTTCACCAACCAGTAAGGTACCATTTACATATGGCATGCAATGAAAAATTACCAAGTTTGCAAAAAGAAAAAAAAAAGTAAACACATAACGAGCACAAAAACAAATTGCTGATCAGAACCGTAGTAATATTTGAATCAACAGACAAGGACATTAAAACAGTTATTGTAACTATATCCGTTATCTTCAAAAAGAATCAGAACTATGATGAAAAAATAAGTGGGGGTAAGGATGTAAAGAAAGTGGAATTCTCATGTTGATGGTGGGAATGTAAAATGGTGCATATGCTTTGAACGTAGGGTTACCATATGAGTCACAATTTCATGCCTACTTATATATCCAAAACAAAAACATGGGCACACAAAATTACACAAACTTCCACAGCAGCATTATTCACAAAACCTGAAAGAATCCAAAATTCAATGAAGTATTAATCAGTAATAAAGAGAAGTTTATTACATGCTAAATAATGGTTACTACATACTAAATAGTCGTTACTACATGCTAAAATGTGAATGACCCTTGAAAACAAGTTAGTTACAAAAGACCACATAATATATTATTTTATTTATGTGAAATGCCTAGATTTGACAAATCTATAGAAACAAAATAAATTTCTATAGTGCTTGTCCAGGGCTGGGGATTGGTGGGGATTAGAGCTTGAGAGAGTATTGGGAGGGATGGCAAGTGGATATAGTGTTTCTTTTAAAGGGGTAAATAAAATGTTCTACAATTAGGCTATGGTGAAGTTTGCACAACTCTATACAGAAAACCACTAAATGTACACTTGAAACTGCTGTCATAAAAGCTGTCAAAAAAAGTTAATTAGAGACATGAAGCTTGTAATAAAGACCTAAATCAGACTGGTAGGGATGAAAACTACAATGTGATAGATGGAATTAGATGGTATTAATAGTATATTAAACATTGCAGAATGAAAGTGAAGCATAGCTCTAGAGAAACTACGCACAGTGAATCACAGAATATTAAAAAATGAAAATAAAGTTCCATGAACAAATCAATGGTGAGCTGTAAGACTTCTAACAGCCTAATAATCTACTTGAAAGTGGAGTCTGAGAGACAGGCAAAGAGAGAGGACAAGAAAACATAATAAACACCAAAAAATTTGAAATGTGATTAAAAATATGAATTCATATATTCAAGAAGCTTCACAAATCCCAAACACAAATATTAAGAAAATGACATCAAGTTATACCATAATTGCACAACTAAAAAATATTTATAAAGAAAAAATTATAAAAGTAATTAGGGGTATTGGGGCACATGTTACATACAGAGAAACAAGATGAGGATTATGGGAAATTTCTTGTTGGAACAATACTAGCAAGACAGTAGAGTAACATCTCAAGTACTTAAGAATCAAAAAAGTCAGCCTTGATTTCTATTTCCAGCAAACACCTTTCAAAAACGAAGGCTAACTAAAAGCATTCTTACACACGGAAAAGTGGAAGGAAATTTTCAGCATGAGATCCACACTACAAGAAACATGAAAGAAGTTTTTCAGGCAGAAAATAATGACATTAACTTCCAATATGAATGTATACAAAGGAGTGAAATGTGGTCCTGTCTATTCAGGAAGCTAAGGTGGGACGATCACTTGAGCCCAGTTCAAGGCTGTGAACATATCACTGGACTTCAGCCTGGGTCATAGAATAAGACCCTATCTTTAAAGAAAAAAAAATTGTGATGTGAGATTTATAGCATACATAAAAGTAAAATGTAGCACAAAGTGTGGGAGAGAAGAAATAAAAGTAAATTATATGCTTGTATAGTTTCTCTGAAGTTGTGTATCATTTGAAGGTGAACTGATGAGTTAAAGCTGTGTACTGGACTCTGAAGCAATGGTGCCAACACATCTTAGAATGGCTACCAACGTGTCATTTCCTTATGTGATGTTTTTCTTTCTAGTACAAAGAAATTGTGACCAATAGAATACAATGAAGGTGTTGGGGATGTCATTCTATTGATTAGGTTGCTTTTTAGGCAGAGGGGGATAGCATGCTACTCTCATACCTCCGTTTCCATATATGGCAGAAGCTTAGCCAACTGCACACATACAAAAAAAGAGATTCTCCTTCTGGCCTGGAAGAAGCATACAACGATGTTGCAAATTGCTTGTGGTAAGTACCACATGGCAAGAAACTGTGAATGGCCTTTAGGACCTGTAAATTGACCTTAGCTAATAGCCAGTGAGTAGGTGGGGCCCTCAATCAAGCAGCCCTGAGTGGATTAAGTTTCTGCAAACAAATAAAAAATAATGCTACCCAGTTAACATCTTGATTGAAAACTTGTGAGTCCTTGAGCAGAATGCAAAACCTTGACCCAGTGAAACTGTCTTAAAATCTTGACTTGTAGAAAAACTGTGAGATAATAAATGTGTTTTTAAGATTCTAAGTTGTGATAATTTATTACACAGAAATAGAAAACTATTATAAACTTCTAAAATAATTGTAGCTAATGAATCAATAAAGGAGATAATATAGAATATAAACAATCAGCTAATCCAAAAGAAGGCAGAAAAAGTGAAGAGGAACAAAGAAAAAAATGAGGGGAATAGAAAACAAATAGCAAAATGATAAATGTAAGCCTAAGCATATGCATTATCACCATTAAATGTCAATTCCTTAAATATACCATTAAAAGGCAGAGATTATTAGATTGGATACAACAGCAAAACAATTATGTTAAGAAGTACATGAAATATAAAGAAATAAACAGATGAAATAAAAGGATGGAAAAAATACACCATGTTAATATTAATTAGATGAATGCTGGAGGGGCTATTCTAGGGCATATATACATATATTTAGGAAAATATGTATTTTTTTAGGCAAAAGGCTATCACCCAAAATAAGAAAGTGATATAATGATAAAGGGTCAATTAATCATGTGAACCTAATCATAAATGTTTTTTAAACATCTAATATGAGACCATGAAAATACATGAATCAAACAAGGGGATTCTGAACTGCAAGGGGAAATAGATAAATCCATAGTCATTGTTGAGATTTCAGTAAGCCACTTAAAATAATTTATAGAACACTGAACCTAAAAGAATATTCAAGCTTTCCCATTGTACACCCAACAGTCAAGTCCATATTATGGGTTGTAAAATGAGCATGAACAATTATAAATGAATAGTATAATACGAATATATAGTCTTTTTGTTTGTAAAGGATCTAAATAACCTCCTACATGCATTGAATATGATGATGTATGCCAATGTTGCAGTATTTTTCTTTGACCTAATTAACTCCTAATTTATCTTTAGATTTCTGCTCAGATTTTTCAGACACAATCAAACCTTCCTTTACCTATATGCCTATATCAAGCCTCCTTACTGTAGGCTCACAAAGCTCTACAGACTTTTTATCTAGTCACAGTTGCATTTTACATCTGCTTGTAGAATTATTTGAGTGATAGCTCTCCTTTTCTTATAAGCTTATTGAGGATAAAAGTTACTTTTTGTTAATAGTTGATCGTAATAATAGTTTGTTCTATACAAATTGTATTAGGGACAATTTATGCAAGGCTGCAGTAGGCCATTCTAAGGATGTTGGTTTTATATAAAGATAATAGAGATCTATTGAAAGTTTCCTCATAATTAGATGGCAAATCAGATTTTAGTATGGCAAAGTTAAGCCTCACGGATAGAAAAAGAAAAGTTTGGAAAATGTTATTCAGTGGTCTTAGTAAAAGGTGAAAACGTTTTTGGATAATAGGTAATTTGGCACAGGAGATACAAATAAACAAATTACTCAATATATTTAGGTGAAATAATTCATAGATTTTATCATTCATTGGATATGGATATGTTAGAATTACTAAACTATGTGTAAAATATGTTACTTCACTTTCTGGTGGTGCAACTGGATGAACTGTGATACAATTTATTTAAATAGTAACTCCTTGAAGACAATTAATGAATGATAGAGGAGATCTTTAACTTGTGTTTGTTGACCTACTTGTTAGAAGTGTTTTAGCTAGTCAAGTGTATATTTTTAAAAGACATTTGAATGTGTCTTGAATTGGACAAGTAGGTTTTAAGGCTTGGAAAAATGTGAGAACTGGAAATAAATATTTGTTCATCATAAGTATATAGGCCGTTAAACAGCGGAGATTAATGGCATTCCCTATGCTGACTATAGAGTAAAAAAGAAAAGAATGTCAGAATCAGTATAGTTGAATAACTGACATTGTGGATTTGTAAAAAAAGGATGAGCTTCTAATAGAGCAGTACCTACAGTGACAAGAGAAAAAAGCAACCAAACATAGTGTGCAGTGGAAGGTAGACATGAGGGTGTCTGAAAAGATAAATCACCGTGCCACATCATACTGAGACGTCAAGTAAGATGGATGGAAATGATTGATTAGCAACATGGTGTTTTTTAGTGTTCTTTGTGAAAGATGTTTAGTAAAGGGGTTAGAACATAGAAGACACAATATAGATTAAATATAGGCCAGAATGTGTAGAAGCATTAAAGGAAATAAATGGAGATGTGTAATACAGAAAATTCTTGGGAGAATTTTTGCAGAATACACTAATTCTCAAGTCAGCAGTTATTTACAAACCAATGTTTTAATGCTTTTCATTGCAATTGTATTGTATGCGTACTTCTGATTTAATGAAAAATGCTTTTCCTATGCATTCCATAAAGAATCATCTTGCTTGACTATTAAGAGTTCTTTCTGCTTGATGTATCTAATGTTTTAACACTCTTTATATATTCTACATTTATGATACAATGGAGATAATAAATGACAGTTGCTAAAATTCACATTTTGATTAAAGTAGCAGGGATTGACTTTATATGTGACAGGTTAGATCCCTTTGATCTATTTATCAAAAGTTCCTATGAAGATACTGCCTTTTGAATAAGGTACTTTCCAAATATATCAATGACATCACTGTTAACATCTAAATTCAGATAGTGTTTGGTTGAACTGAAGACCAAACTGTTCAAGGATAAAACAACAAATTGGAAGTCAAAATGATATGCTACAAGGTGAAGTTGGAAAACAGGACTTTAAACATCATACTGCATAAATTTGCCAACCTGTTTCACCCTCCACTTGGCTCTGATTTGAAGAGATCTAGCCTAATATTCTTGTGAAAATGACTGTAAACCAAATAAAAAGTCTTACTTCTTTCTGTGTTGTCCAAATACAGCAGCTTTTATTGTTTAGTCATGTGAAATGGCTCTGAAAATAGTACTTACATTAGTACTTAAATAGAAGATCAACTATATTATTGGAATATCTGAAGTGATGATGGAGGCAAATTCATCAGAGATTCATAGAACATTAAACAAATATAAGATACATCTTTGCAACTGTCTATAGGCAAAACATCTCCAGTGCTTAATAAAACATCAAATCCAACATATACTTTGGAATCTATTTCTATTGCATAGAAACTTCGTCTCTCTCAGCACTGTTTTAGGATTCAAAGTTATATTTCCAGAGACTCACTTCTTTGAGTCAAGGTCATCTAAATGAGTCATGGAAACCCAGTGAATAAAACATTATATATAAATATGTGTGTATGTAAATATATACATATGTTTCCTCCCTCTCTGTGTACCCATCTCTACACATATCTTCACATGTATGTGAAGTAATATCTTTAAAAAGTAATATCTTTAAATTCACTTAATTTTCTCCTTGACTTCTAACACTAGCCTTTTTCCTCAGTAGAATCTCTGATTTTTTGCTTTCAATGTCACATTTTTTCACAGGTAGCTAAAATGTAATTTCACTGTGATATTTATTAATTTAGAGGCTTAAGCAATAATGGCTTAAAGCACATGTGCTATAATGATTTTAAAGGATACCTAAAAATGCACCTGTAGAAATCATTTCACTTTGTGTATGTATAGCAAAACATCAGGTTGTACACCTTAAATGTATGTAATAAAATATTCCATGTACTACGTGATATAAATGTCAAAAATGTTTCTTCTACCTTCCTAAATGTAGGAATATTTCTACATTTATATCATATCCATTAACTCATGGATTTTTTTTCCCATATTACTTAAATATTCTCCAAGCAGTCTTAAAACTTACATAATTTAGCCTGCTGAATTTTTTTAAAAAGATACTTTTGCAATAGTAATTTTTAAAAAATATTTTTCCAAAACTAGCATTAAAAGATGATGAAAATCTTAATTAAAAAACAAACTTGATAAATATTTCTTTGATCTAGGTGTTTGAATGCATTAAAGCAAGTTATATATTCTATCAAAACCTCTAGACAATAAAACAGTTAATCAAAGTGTTTATTAGAGACTCAGACTCCTGATGAGCAAAATACTTTTGCTTTTATAAACCAGTGAATATTTCCACTGATTTTTTGTGTGTTTTCAGTGTTGCTTTGGGAATAAGGAATTCCCATTATTTTACCTACATTGTAAAACAGTTTTATTAAAGTAGAAATTATATCCCTAAAATTTATTGATTGGAAATATAAAATTCAGTGATTTATTACATTTATAGAATTATGCAGTAAGTCTTAAGACATTTCCATCACCCTGGAGAGATACAGTTTGTCTTTTGGCAGTGAATTGCAGTTCTTACTCCCAGGTCCAGACAAACAGTGATACAATTTTTGTCTCTATAGACTAACCTCTGCCACATATTAAGGTTGTGTACAATATGTAGGTTTTTGCATCTTGCTTCTTTATCTTAGCACAGTGTTTCTGTGGATCATCTATGTTGTAGTATACATCAATAATTTGTTTCTATTGATGAATACATTTTTACTGTTCACCAGTTGATACAAATTGTGTTGTTCTAGTTACTGACTTTTATAAATAATATTGCTATGAACTTTCCCTTAAAACTTTTTGTGTGGGCTGGGAGCAATGACTGATGCCTGTAATCCCAGCTCTTTGGGAGGCTGAGACCAGAGGATCACTTGAGGTCAGGAGTTCAACAACAGCCTGAGCAACATAGCAAGACCCTGTTTTGCAAAAAATACAACACTTAGCTAGGTGTGCTGGCATGCACCTGTAGTCCAAGCTACTTGGGAAGCTGATGCAGGTTTGCTTGAGCTCAGGAAGTCAAGGCTGCAGTGAGCAATGCTTACACACTACATTCCGACCTGGGTGACAGAGCAAGTGCCTGTCTGACAAGAAAAAAAAAGTGTGAACACATGTTAACATTTCCCTTGAGTAGATACCTAGAAATGGGATAGCTGAGTCACAAGATAAATACATGTTTTGACTTTTGAAGGAAGTGCCAAGGTACTTTCTAAAGTGGTGCTGCCATTTTACATTCCTACCTATATTATATGAGTTTCCATTTGTCCACATGTATACATGGTGTGTTCAGTAATTTTATAACTATTCTAGTGTGTCTCAGGTGGTATCTCATTGAGGTTTTATTGTGCATTTTTCTCCATGACTATATTGTCCATATTTTCCTGTGTTTGTTATCATTTGCATATCCTCTTGAATAAAATGTCCATTCAGATACTTTGCCTATTTTGCAAAAATGAGGTTGTTTTCTTCATATTAAGTTGTAAGAGTTATTTCTATGTAGATATAAGTATATTTTTAATCAGATGCATAATTTGCAAAATGTTTTTCCCAGTCTGTGATTTGTTTTTTCATTTTCTTAAATATATTTTAGGCTATTAAGAACATTTTGCCAAATTGAAGTTATGGAATGCTTTTTCTGTGTTTTCCCAAATTTTTTTTTTTTTTTAGTTTTTAGCTCTGACATTTAATATCTTTGAGCCAGGTTCAGGTAATATTTGTGTATGGTAAGAGGTAAAAGTCTAAATTCATTATATTGTATGTGGATATTCAATTTTTGCAGCACACTTGTGGAAAGACTATTTTTCCCTCACTTAATTGCCTTTACCTCTTTTGTCAAAAATCAATGAGCCGTATAATTTTTTGCAATTTCAAATCTCCTCTAGACAACGTTTGTTCCCAACACAAAGAAATGTCAAATGTTTTAGGTGACAAGTATCCTAAATATCCTGATTTTACTATTACACATGTATCAGAATATTACAACCCCATAAATATATACAATTATTATGTATCAATAAAAATAAATTTTGAAAGATCAATTGGCCGTAAATGTATTTTGTTATCTGTCATCTCAACTTCGTTTCACTGATCAATATATCTGTTCGTTCAGCAGCACCACATTGTTTTGATTATTGCACCTTTATAGTACATTAGGAAATTGGGAAATAAGAGTTTTCCACCTTTTCCATTGACAAAATGCCTTGGCTCTTATGAATAATTTGTGTTTCCATATACATTTTAGGAAGGACTTGTCAATTTCTGCTAAAAGGCCTGCTGGGACTTTGTTTTAGAGATTATATTTAATTAGATTGGAAGATATAAATTACAAATTCTTTTTCTGTCTTTTTAAAAGTTTTAATTTGCATTTTCACTTCTATATGCTTGACTGCCAATAATTTTCAGAGAAGATTTAATTAACATCCCTACTGCATGAAACACTGAAACATCATCACCCCCAAGTGTACCCAGGAATTGTCTGGAATTGGTGAGACTGAATGTCAAGCTCTTCTTTATCCACATAAATATTAGATACACATATATACATGGAACAATTAGACTTCTAGAAAAAAAATATATTCAAATAACAATTTGACAGAATAACCTCACCTTGTTTAAAAGGAAGTAGGAACAAAGCTTAAATACTTTATTCTCAGTAAGAATGTATTGACAAAGCTAGATATTTTGCTGTGAAACAATTAGGTGATTTTTTTTCTTCATAAAAATGTAAACAAAACTCTCTGTTTTGCAGATTTCAAGAGCTAATTATCTTAGTGCTTTGAAAAAGGGCAACAGCAATTACAAAACTGAGATGCATATTTTGATGTTAAGAAAAGGACCAATTTCTCCTTTAACCTGACTGACATCTTATGGATTGCATGGCCAAAATATAAATTTATCAATCCAAAGGCATTATATTAGGTTTTTCAAAAATGCATATTTTCTCATTTAGTTGCCAAGAAGAAACTCTTAGAATTGACTTTTATTATTTCAGATGAACAGAAAAAAAAAAAAAAACATAGGCTCAAAAAAGCTAACTTACTAAAGACGCAGAGCTGGAAAGTGGCAAATCTAAATCTGAGACAAATCTGTGTTGCACCAAAGTCTGCTCTATTACATGTGCCAATTGGAGTGAGACCCAAGGTTTTAGTACAAATAGTTTTTGAAATACCCTTCATCACAGCACCTCAATTACCAGTGCATTCAGTATTTTCTGTCTTCAACCATATTTTCTAAATGTGTTTTGTAGGAACTTTGGCTGAGACAGAGAATGACCAAAGGCCAACCTTAGCTAAAAGAGGCAGTTTTTTGTTTTTTTTTTTTTGTCAGAAGAAATGAGTTGTCCCCTAAAGATGCTTATTGACAGATTTCTTATACCACAATTCATGGCAAAAAGCAAAGACCATGGTTTTTGGAATAAGAGGTTGAAGTTCATTATCAGTTCAAGTACCTAGTACATTTGTAACCTTGGACAATTTACTTAGCAATTCAGTTTTATTTATTACATAATGATAGTAATGATGAGAATATTTATTTTATTTTATGTATTTGTTTGTTTGTTTGAGACAAAGTTTTACTCTTGTTGCCCAGGCTGGAGTGCAATAGTGTGATCTTGGCTCACTGCAACCTCTGCCTCCTGGTTTCAAGCATTTCTCCTGCCTCAGCCTCCTGAGTACTGGGATTACAGGTGCCCGCCACCACACCCAGCAGTTTTTTGTATTTTTAGTTGAAACGAGGTTTCACTATGTTGGCCAGGCTGGTCTTGAACTCCTGACCTCAGGTAATCTGCCTACCTCAGCTTCCCAAAGTGCTGGGATTACAGGCGTGAGCCACTTCACCCAGCCCAGAATATTTCTTATGAGAAACCATAAAAGTTAATTTTTGAAAATGTCTCAACTTATATTTGGCACATAGTGGACATTATTAATGTTTTTGTTTCTGTTTTCATCATTATCTTTTGGAAGTCCTATTTTGGCCAGAGCATTAATAACTGCAGGAATCTTTGGGAATATGTTATCATGTAAGAAAAGTTAGTAAATGCTAAAAGGTGTACAAAAAGGATTAGACTAGTTTTCCAACACACTCTCTGTTTCAATTGCATTAATCTTTACTATAATTTACAATCTTTACCTTCCACAGTTTCCTATTTATTTTTCAAAGTCAACTTCATCAATAAACTTAAATCTCTAATTCAGAGTTTCAGTAAAATAATTAAGAAATAGCATTCCAGAAGCTTAACATTTAGCTTAGAAAGCTATTGCTACTCTTCCTTCAACTATGATTGTAAGAGCCACTGATGATGTTAGCTACTGCTGTACTTTGCTGGAATTTTCAGATAAAGATACTGCATTTTGTTTTAGCATTTGAATTGCAGATCATAAGGTAATCCTTGCCTTGACTTCCTAGTTCCAGATGGATAGATTCTGACTTACACACTGTTTAATTCCCTATTTTGGTCTGTCATTTCTCTAACAATGCTTAGCCTCCATGCAATTTGGACACGGACCATCAGAAGTAAATTGCAATGCCCTCATGAGAAAGGGTTTCTCACTAGCAGCAAATGTGCACGAAACTTTTTGGATGTTTTCTAATCACCATCTAGCCCTACAGCTTCTTCCTTTTTGTTTTATGTCAATAATAAATCAGAACACCATGAAAAGTACCTGAGAGCTAAAGGGATTATTTTAAAGTTGCAAACTTATTTGTATGTGTTTGTTGCACTTATAATCACGTTTGAATTTTTTTCTATTGCCTCAGTCTAATTTTCAAGGAAGATCATTTCACTTTATCTATATAAATTCTTCTCTTTCCAATTAAGAAGAGTTATGTATTATTCATAGATCAGATTAAACACAAAGTTGATTTGGTTTTAGCTATCAAGATTCACCCAAGAATACCAGTATTTTATAGATGCACAAAGTGAGTGGCTTGGAAAAGTAACTAAAAGAACAAGGACAATCTGGGGATTATTCCCCATTTTACTCAAATCCATCATTTTATACTATTGCAATGTTGCCATAGAGGTTACTAATCCATTTGAAATTTTTTGTTTAAAAATGTTTATGAGGAAATGTCATAAATCCTCAGGTAAACTTTTATTTTCATTGAAGAAAATATGTTAAAAAACAAGACATATCATTTGTTCCCCTTCCCTCCATTCATATCTGTCTATATCATATTAATACCCTATGTCCAAAACCAATAATTATTTTATTTTTTCAGGTAATTAAAATTTTAAAAATCATGGTGATTTCAGCATTGGTTTCATTATTTCATTGTCACAATGTGCTGTGTCATTCAAAAGTAGTAACTTTTTTCTGGCATTTTTCTTAGTTCTTTTGGTGATTTGAAACAGGTAGGAATTTTTACTGAGATGTACAAAGATATTTATTCTCCTTTGTTAATATTTTAAATCAAAGATAAATCACAAAATCCTCTACTTGTTAAAATTCTTCCAAGTATTATGTTTTAAAATTATATTTGCCTTTCAGAATCCTTTTGTTGTTGTCTATTAAATAATTTGCAGATTATATAATTATATTTAGAGAGGAGGAACAGAAGAACACTGAATCAACACCACCTTCTTTCTGAAACTTTGTTTTTATAGTTGTCATTACAACACATTTTTATATCATTAGAAACTAGCAGTGATCCTAGAACATAATAGGTACTTGGAAAGTAAAATTATAAATAAATGAATTAACAAGTTAAGTGATTGCCTAAATAAAAGGAAAGAAGAATAAAAGAGACATGAATAAAAAAAAAGAAAAGGAAAGGAAAGAAAGATTGCTTTTGTCAATGGACTATTCTAATAACAATATTATATATTGGAAAAGACACCAGCTTCACTTGTGTAGCTAACCAATTTATAGTTTTGGTAATGAATTTAAGTTTTATAAACATGTATTTTCTAATTTATAAAATAAAAGGCTCTGATGAAAATTTGTTATCCCTTTCAGTCACATATCTTCTGGGTCTTAAACAGTCTCCCTAAAAGTCATAATTGATGGCGCTATTTAAAAGTGGTTTGCTATTAAGCTTATAGTTGTAGCTTCTGAGGCAGCATGCAATCCCTGTGATGCAGCTGTGCAGTAGTAGGAACAGCAGCAAGTCAACAGAATTGGTGTAAAACAACAGGAGATTCTATACATTTTTCCAAGCAATGGCATGTGTAGGGCATGAGTCAAAGAGGTTGAGCTGCCAAAAGATGAAAGGCTCAACAGAGCTTTTACCTGTGAGCAGCTGGTCACACACTCTTGGTTTTCCAAATATGTTCACACGTTGAGAGAAACCTATCCAGTGGCTATTATCGTTGAACATCAAGGACAAATATGTCATGGTTAATGCCTATCCAACTGTTAATGCAGTCTGTGCCTTTATTGGAACTTCTGTTCTCAGTCTAAAGGATGTTTCATTTAACTGATACACTCTGCCTTGTTGATGTACCATTAGCACGTAGCCTTTTTATGTAAGAATCACTAGGGATATATACCGAGTGTTAAACTTAAAGAGTGTTAAACAAACACATTTTGGAATTCAGAATAAAACTGTAAATAAAGAAAATTCATAAATGTGCCATTAAAATATTGGCCATGCTAATATCATAAGCATTTATACACATTTTTTTGCTAGAGGCATAGCTATGTATACTATACATAACAGGTGTATAGTATGCTTCATGAGTATATATGACACCATGGTTGCTTTTCAGGTGCAAACTGAAAGACTGTTCAGGGTTATATTTCAAGATTCTTTTATAATCCCTTTCCCAAAGATAAGTAGAGCTTTCTAAAATGTAAATCTGATTGTATATTTCCATTGCTTTATTATTTCCATGCATATTTATTAAACATTTATTTTGTACAACACACTGTACTAATGGGGATAATATGGTAGAGAGTGTGAATAAAAAAGATATAAAACTTACAGTCTATTAGGTGAATGCTTGAGAGATCAAACTCTCTAAACATTTTGTTAGTCCCTACATGATAATAACTGTTTATGACTTTTAAAAATATTTTCCTTTTTATTTTCTCCTCCTCACTTTCCCATTTTTCTCTACCTATATCCCCATACTCTAAAATAAAACTTGCTTTCCATTCTTCTTAGCATTTCTCAGGTGCTCTTTCTTTTGACTGAAATATCATGTCATCTAAACCTGCATGCTTATGTGAAAAATACCACCCATTTTCATCCCTCAAATTGATATCAGTTCTTCTGAAAGTCCTTTCCTGGTGATCCTGATGACCATTGGACATTAGCTAAATATTGTTTCTCTATTTTCCTGTACTACTCTCTATATACTGTCTTACAGTAGCTCTTATTATGTAGTTGTAAACAATATTAGATAGTCATAGTTTTTTATGGATTTAGAACATTTTTAAATGTGTTATTAATTGTGGTAAAATACATGACATGAAATCTCCCTGTTTAAATGTTTATATGGGCAGTACATAATTGTTAACTATATGAACATAGTCATATAGCAGACCTCTAGAAATTTTTCATCTTTTATGACTAAAGCTGTATAGCCATTGAACAGCAAATCCACATTTCTCCTCTCCCCCTAACCCTAGGCAATCACAATTTCACTTTCTAAGAGTTTGAGACTTTAGTTACCTTAAATAAATGGAGTCACGAAATGTTTATCTTTTGTAGCCACTTTATTTTACTTTTGTAACCACTTTATTTCACTTAGCATAATGTGTCAATGTTCATGTGAAAAGATTCTTAGTTTTTAAAAGTAGATAATATACCACTGTGTATCATTTTTTTTTTTTATTTTTATTGCAAATTTTGCGGTGGGTGTTTTTTTTGTGGGGGGGGGGTAGGGGGGGAGGAAGGCAGGGAGGGAGGGAAGGAGGAAGGTAGGGAGGAGGGAAGGGATGAAGGAAGGAAG
>CAUYOR010028008.1:0-12252 GCA_963573925.1 Callimico goeldii | reverse complement strand
CCCCTCCCCTCCCCTCCCCTCCCCTCCCCTCCCCACCTAGCCCATTGAATGTTGTTCCCTTCCCTGTGCCCAAGTGTTCTCATTGTTCATCACCTTCCTATGAGTGAAAACATGTGGTGCTTGGTTTTCTGTTCTTGTGTCAGTTTGCTGAGAATGATGGTTTCCAGATTCATCCATGTCCCTACATAGGACACGAACTCATCATTTTTTATGGCTGCATTGTATTTCATGGTGTATATGTGATAGGGCAGCATTCTTAAGGCCTGCATGGTGGATAGGCAGAAGGTTGCTGCTCAGTTGCATCCTAGAATCCAGAACAAGTGTTTAAAATGAGTCCCCAGAAGGCCAGAAACACATGACATGGCACTGAGATTGAACTTGAAAAATCTGAGAACATTGCAAAAAGCTGAAATGGTCCATCACACTAAGAACCAGAAGGTGTGCATTTCAGTGTTGGCTCTGCTAATTAGTGGCTGTGATCAAAAGAAATTGTGATTTAAAGGTGAGAGTTTGTGGAGCATCGTGGACTTATAATCCAGCAGCAATTTCCCATGTGGCATCTGGTGAAAGACTCTCCTAACTCCTGAAGAAATGACTTGAAACTCAAGAACCTAGTGACCTTAATGAAGAATTAGTTAAGATTGTTGCCCATGGCGATGTCGCTAAGGTGAGAGATTTGCCAAAAAGAGGGCATGTGGCTGGAGCTATGCTTCCAACTTTAAGCAAGAGAAAGAGTAGGACGGATGCAGGGTGAGGTGTCATCAGCCCACAACACTCACACACTGGTGAGGAGCGGCTGGGCAAGAGGCAGTGAGGACCAGGAGGAAGAGAGCAAAGAGAGCATGGGTTACAGAGACGCAGGGCCTCTGTCTTGTCTAGGAAATCTCCTTGATTCTTGCAAAAGAAGCTGAGTCCCTTCAGCACCATCAGCTGTAGATCCCATCAACTTATGAGCCATGCCTAAAATAAATAAGTAAACAACCAACTATAGAAATACAATGTCACGCCTTTGCAATTCTGTGTCAGTACACAGCACATGCTCAATAAATGTTTGTTGATTCTCCTTCCTTTTTTCTTACCTTCCCACTCTTCTTTGCTTCTTTCTTATATTCACAACGTCTGTGTGTCATTCACTATTGACCTAAGTAGTGAGGATTTGAAGATGAATTAGATACAGTCATTGTTATAGGTGGTTTTATTGTTTTGAAAAAGTATTGTGAAAATATGATTTATGTACTCATTGCTACTTCCCCACACATTTTTTCCCCTGGGGCAAAACAAGTGCTAGGCTCTGAGGATTGAAAGGGGTTTGAAGGTCCAGAGTTTAAGGCGGGTGAGGAGGCAGGGTGGGGAAAGGAGAGAGAAGCAGGAAATAGCTGTTCCAGGGATTGATTTTTAACACCCCCAACCCACATCAATATATCCCTCAGAGAGCTGGTTAATTATCAATTTTTGTGAGAAAGCTAAGCTGCTTTATTTTTTTAAAGTACTTTGAGCACAAAGCATAGATTATACACGATTTGCCTTCAGTTCACGGAAACATTGCATTTTGCTGACTCAAATGATTCGTCCGGGTCTTCAGCAAGCTCTGTGTACCTTAATGGTGCAAACAACTGATTTTGTGTTTCATCTTTATCATCTTTTTTGCCTTTTCTTCCCTCTTTTGTTTTTTATTGGTCTTATTTAAAATTGATCAATATTTCCATATTTTCCATTTCCCTTCTATGTAGAATTAGAAACTAAAAGCTAAACAGCTGCTCTTTCAGTAGTTTTCCCTGAAATTTCTTTCTTTTTTCTTTTTTGAGACCGAGTTTCATTCTGTGGCCCAGGCTGGAGTGCAGTGGTGTGATCTTGGCTTGCTGCAATCTCTGCCTCCTAGGTTCAAGCAATTCTCCTGCCTCAGCCTCCTGAGTTGTTGGAATCACAGGCGCCTGTCACCACCTATGGCTAGTTTTCGTATTTTTAGTAGAGACAAGATTTCATCATGTTGACATGGCTGGTCTTGAACTCATAACTTCAGGTGATCTGCCCACTTCATCCTCCCAAAGTGCTGGCATTACATGCATGAGCCACCACACTCAGCCCCTAAATTTCTTTTATGATCCACTGCGATTACAAAATTTCCGACGGAGTCTAAGTTTACCCAAGACTGCTTCTCTTTCCAGAACAAGATGGAGTGGTATTACACTCTACTCATTGAACCTATCACTGTGTTCCTTGCAATTTTTTCTTTTTAAGACAAACTTTTGCTCTTGTTGCCCAGGCTGGAGTGCAGTAGTGCAAACTTGGCTCACTGCAACCTCCACCTCCCAGATTCAAGCAATTTTTCTGTCTCAGTCTCTTGAATAGCTGGGATTACAGGCACCCGCCAAAATGCGCAGCTAATATTTTGTATTTTTAGTAGAGATGAGGTTTTGCCATGTTGGGCAGGCTGGTCTCGAACTCCTGACCTCAGGTGATCTGCCCGTCTTGGCCTCCCAAAGTGCTGGAATTATAGGCATGAGCCACCACACCCAGCCGTGATTTTTTTATCTAGAGATTACCATCTTTTTAAAACCCCAGTATTAGCTTTCTTGATGGTTGATAAATACTTAGTTGAATATGCCAACACATGTTAGTCATTTCCCATCTTGCTATCTTGCTCTTCCACCCTCCTCTCTGGGGTTACTGTTCTTCAGATGTTCTTTTAATGGTGGTGTTTGGTTGTGTAAAGGCCCTTAGTCTTCACAGATGTCAACATGTTTTGATTTTTCCTTTACAGAATAATAGTCATTGTGCTGGATTGTCTCTGCATGCCTTCCTAAGCCTGCTTTTCAGCCTTCTCTATTTCTGTGCTCTTGGAGGCTCTGCCTTCATGTCTTGCATTGACAGCCTCTTTTACTTTCTCATTTACAGTAGGGTTTAGTCAATGAGAGGCACCACAAGGAGATCAGATTTGCAGTTGAGATGGGATGGCACACTCATTCCTCTCTGCTTCTCCCCTCTAAGCACAACTATAAACTCTAGAAACCACATAAGAGACAGAAAGGACAGCTCTGAAAGGTGGAAAGCAGAGAAGGTTGTTGGAGACCCCAGGACAGGGGGAACAACATAATGGCAGGGCATCTTATGGCTACTCAACCAACAGAAAAATGTGACCCAGGTCCTGGTGTTTTCTGACCATTGTCTAAAAACAGAAGGCAGCCCGGGTAGCCTCATTCCTGTGCTGGATCAAATGGGAGACCCACTGACAACACCAGGTGAGCCCAGAGGCATCAGCAAGTGGGATAAATCAGAAAATCTACTGACAGTAAGTGGCCAGGGGACATGCTCTTCCCTGCCAGGTCAGAGACTCTCCTCACCCACTGAGAGACACCAGGAGGTGGGACATCTCTGGCCAGGAAGATCTCATCACAACAAGCAGACAGCTTGGGAAGCCTTATTATTCCCCAGGGCCTGAGACTTCCCTCCTCAAGGTGGAGGTACCAGGTGGCTCAGCCTAGGGAAGATCCTTCCACCCTACTAGGCAGCATATACAGAGACAAGCAGAAGCTTCTGTAGCACCAGATAAACCAAATAGACCAAAATAATACTGTAAAAACTCTAAAAATTAATTTGTCATTGGAACCAGAACCCATAAGAGTAGATCGGAATCTGTGTGCTAAATATAAACAGGGTGACTTCTTGCTAAAAATAAGAGTTTTAGTATTAATTAATAAATAATAATTTGTAAGACCCAGAGATTTATAATATAGTTACCAATGTTAAAGATATATGACTTTATATATATATATATATATACACACACATATAAATACGTGTGTGTGTGTGTGTATATATATATATATATATATAATTCATGTCTGTACCAGAATGATATAGATTTAAACTACCTATCATACTAAGAACCAGGAAAATCACAACTCAAATGAAAAAAGACGCTCAACTGGCGCCAACACTGAGATGAATCAGATGTGGAATTATAATATCTGTAAGAATTGAAAGGCAGCCATCATAAACTATTCAACAATGAATTACAGATTCTTTTAAAACAACTGAAAAAAAATTCATCAAAGAAGTAATTTAAAAAGAACCAAATGGAAATTATAAAACTAAAAAACAAGATAATTGAAGTAAAAATCTTACTCATTTAGTTGCAAAACCAACACCCAAGAAAGAAGTTTCATTTCTAGGCACTAACAATGAAAATTCAAAAATGAAATTAAGAAAACAATTCTATTTACAATAGCATGAAAAAGAATAAAATCCTTAGGAATAAATTTAAGGAGGCAAAAGACTTGAACACTGAAAACTACAAAACATTGCTGAAGGAAATTAAAGAACATGAATAAATAGGAAGACATCCTATGTTCATAGATTGGAAGACAATATTGTTAAGACAGAATATGACATAAAAGTGATGTACAGATTCAATACAACCTATCAAAATCCCAAGGAAGATTTTTTTCAGGAATGGAAAAGTCTATCCCAACATTCATGTGAAATATCAGGGGACCCAAGTGGCCAAACTAATCTGGAAAAAGAACAAATAGAGGGAGTTGCAGTGGCTCCAGCCAGTTGTCCTGGCACTTGAGGAGGCGAGGCTATGAGTTCAAGGCCAACCTGAGCAACACAACAAACTCTCATTGGAAAAAGAACAGATTTGGAGGATTCATTCTTCTTCATTTAAAAACTTACTATAAAGCAACAATAATCAAAACAGAACTGGAATAAAGACATACATATATGTGTATATATACATATATATATATTATATATATATAAAATGTATGTGTACACAACAATAAAATAGAACAGAGAACCCAGAAATAAGCCCTTGAATATACAGTCAAATGATTTTTGATGAGAGTGCCAAGATAATTCATTGGGAAAAGGACAGTCTTTTCAACAAATGGTGCTGGGAAAACTAGATATTCACATTCAAAAGAATGAAGTTAGGGTGTTACCTTATATCCTATAAAAATTAACTCAAAATGAATCTAAGACATCAATCAAAGACTAAGAGCTAAAATTGTAAAACTCTTAGAAGAAAACATAAAGGGAAATCTTCATAGCTTTGGATGTGGTAATGATTTCTTGGATATGATGCCCAAAGAATAGGCAAAAAAAAAAAAAAAGGAAAAATAGATGAATGTGAGGTCATCAAAACTGAAAAATTCCGTGCATCAAAGGACACTATCAAGAGAGATAAAAGTCAACCAATAGAATGGGAGAACATATTTTAAAGCATGTAATAAGGGATTGATATTCATAATATGTGAAGAACTGCAATTCGACAACAAAAATCCCAACAACTCTATTCAAAAATAGGCAAAGGAGGCCGGGCGCAGTGGCTTACACCTGTAATCCCAGCACTTGGGGAGGCCAAGGAGGGTGGATCATGAGGTCAGGAGTTTGAGACTAGCTTGACCAATGATGAAACTATCTCTTCTAAAAATACAAATATATATATATGTGTGTATCTGGGCATGGTGGTATGTGCCTGTAATCTCAACTCAGGAGGCTGAGGCAGGAGAATTGCATGACTCCAGGAGGCGGAGGTTGCAGTGAGCCAAGATCTTACCACTGCAGTCAACCTGGGCGACAGAGCAAGACTGTGTTTCAAAAAAAAAAAAAAGAAAAAAAAAGCAAGATGTGGAATTACCGTATGATCCAGCAATTCCACTTATAGTTACATATCCAAAGGAATTGAAAGTGGGAACTCAAACAGATACTTGTACATCAATGTTCCTTGTACCATTATTCACAATAGCTAAAAGGTGAAAATAACCAAAATATCCACCAACAGATAAATGGATGAGCAAAATGTGTTATATACATGTGATGAAATATTATTCAGTTACAAAAATGAATGTAATTCTAACACATGCTATAACATGGATAAACCTTGAAGACTTTATATAAATCAAAAAAACTAGACACAAAAGAACAAATATTGTATGATTCAACTTATATGAGGTACCTAGAATAGGCAAATTCATAGAGACAAAGAAAGTAAATTAGAGGTTACAAGGAGTGGAAGAGACTGGAGACGGGAGGTTATTGCTTAATGGTTACAGAACTTCTGTTTGGGGTAATAAAGTTTTGAGAAGAGATAGATGGTTAGAAAAAAAGAATTCCGTTATCTAAATATATGCTCAATTTTGGTATACATTTCTTTGAATGAAGGAAAAAAGCATATTCTTAATTCAGAAACTACTAAGTTCTCCCTTTACATTTTAACACTCGTTTGTGATGTCAGATTCTTACTGTAAGAAATAGTAACAAACTCTAGCTGATTAAAATAAAAATGCAATTTTATTTAGTTGATATATGGGGGCTTAAAAAAAAAAAACCTTGGCCGGGCGCGGTGGCTCAAGCCTGTAATCCCAGCATTTTGGGAGGCCGAGGCGGGTGGATCACGAGGTCAACAGATCGAGACCATCCTGGTCAACATGGTGAAACCCCGTCTCTACTAAAAATACAAAAAATTAGCTGGACATGGTGCGTGCCTGTAATCCCAGCTACTCAAGAGGCTGAGGCAGGAGAATTGCCTGAACCCAGGAGGCGGAAGTTGCGGTGCGCCATTGCACTCCAGCCTGGGTAACAAGAGCGAAACTCCGTCTCAAAAAAAAAAAAAAAACAAAAAACCTCAAGAAGAGCTCGGATATTTGGTTCAAAGATCATCCATCTAGTAAGGAAAAAGTAGCCAAAATCTCTTGGTTTGAAGAGAAAAAGGTTGGCCCCTGTAAATAACAGGTGTTGCTCTTTGTACCCCCGAAGCCACACTGTCAGGGGACCAGAGCACTAACAGTACCACCTCTAACGCAATAGTTTCAGGAACTTGCATCTTGTAGCAGCGTCACTAATACGAGAAAGACTTTCCTCTCATTCCCACTAGACAGTCGTCTCTAATTCAAAATCTTCAGTGAGTATATTTTATGGATGAAGCCAGAGCACAACTCATGGTTTAGCTGCAAAGGAGGCTAGAAAATAGAAACGTGGTATTGTCAGCTTTGCCTTCCACCAGAACTAAAATAATAGACATTTCCATCATAGGAGAGGAATTCGGATACCAGATTTCTACAAAAGATGATAAATGCCCACTGTGATTTTATTATACTTCTATGTTTTTACTTTTTTGTGGTGGGGGAGGTGCTACTAGAGCTGTCAAGTTCTAAAAAACAGACATTAAAATTTTAGTATAAATCTAGTTTACAAAATTATATACCTCTTGCATTGTTTTTTTCTTTACATAGATCTACAATCCCTTATCTGAGGCCAGATACAATTTAAAATTAAGAAATTTTTGGTTTTCAAAATTAAGAGTAAGAGATCAGACCTATAATATAGTAGTAAAGTTTCACAGTTTTTATCTGAAACTCTTTGACTTTTGTGTTTTTGTTTTTGTTTTTGAGACGGAGTTTTTCTTGCTCTGTTGCCCACCCTGGAGTGCAGTGGCTCCATCTTGACTCACTGCAGTCTCTGCCTCCCAGGTTCAAGCTCTTCTCTTGCCTCAGCCTCCCGAGTATCTGAGATTACAGGCATGCACCACCTAATTTTTTGTCTTTTTAGTAGAGACGGGGTTTCGCCATATTTGCCAGCTGGTGTTAAACTCCTCACCTCAAGTGATCCGCCTATCTCAGCCTCCCAAAGTGCTGGGATTACAGGTGTGAGCCACCATGCCCGGCCAGCTTTTGGTTTTAAAGTGTTTCAGGTTTTGGAATTGCTGGTAAAGGAGTCAAACACTTAAACAGTTGTTAGTTGCATATATGTTTCTGTTTTTATATATTTTTATTATTACATATTCCTTCTTTGATGTATTTAATGCTTTAAAACTCTAATTCCATTTTACCTGATATCGATATTGCTACTTTTGGCTTTTTTAAGAAGCGCAGACTCACAGGAAGTCACAAAAGTAATACCTCAAATCCTATGAACCCTTCATTCACCTTCCCCTAAAGATAAAATCTTATGTAACTGTAGCACAATATCAAAACCAGGAAACTGATGTTGGTACCACTTTACTGCTAACTCAACTATAGATGTTATTCAGATTTTACCAGTATTTTCATGCTTTTGTGTGCATGTTTAATACTAAGTAATGTAACCCACATGTAGATTCATTTAATCACCACCACAAGCGACATGCAGAAGTGTTCCATCACCACAGAGGACCTCCCTTCTGCTGTCCTTTGTGTTTTCTTTCTCAACTTTTATTTTAGAATAGGGGGTACATATGCAGGTTTGTCACAAAGGTATACTGCGTGATGGTGAGGTTTGGGGTATGACTGACTCACCCAGATAGTGAACATAGTAGATGATAGTTTTTCAGCCTTCCCTCTCCTTCATCCCTACCCTTTTTTGGAGTCCACAGTGTGTATTGTTTCCATCTTTATGTTTATATATACCTCATGTTTAGCACCCATCATTTTTTGTTTTGAGACAAGGTCTCGTTCTGTTGCCCAGGCTGGAGAGCAGTGGTGCAATCATGGCTCACTGAAACCTTGAACTCCCAGGCTCAAGTGATCCTCCTACCTCAGCCTCCCAAGTTTGGCTCTTTGTCTCTACTCAAATCTCAGCTCTAATTGTAATCCTCACGTGTTGATCGAGGGAGGTGATTGGATCATGGGGCTGGTTTCCCCCCTCACTGTTCTTGTGATAGTGAGTGAGTTCTCACGAGATCTGGTGGTTTTATAAAGCAGTTTGCGCTGCTCTTGCTCACTCTCTCTTGCCTGCCGACATGTAAGGTGTGCCTGCTTCCCTTCCACCCTGATTGTAAGTTTCCTGAGGCCTCCCCATCCATGCAGAACTGTGAGTCAATTAAACCTCTTTTCTTTATAAATTATCCAGTCTCAGGTATGTCTTTACAGCAGAGTGAAAACAGACTAATACCATATAAATATATATATATATATTTAATGGAATAAATTTTATTTTTTAAAGAAATATATATACCTATTTTTAAAATAAGTATATATTTATTTTTCTTTCAGAAAATAGCTCTGTTACCCAGGCTGGAGTATAGTGGCATGATCATAGCTCACTGTAGCCTCTAACTCCTGGGATCATGAGATCATCCTGGCTCAACCTCCTGAGTAGCTAGGACCACAGGCATGTACCACCATGCCTAACTAGTTTATTTTTTTAATTGAATTAATTAACAGTTTAATTTAACTTTTTGTTTTCCAGAGACAAGATCTCACTGTGTTGTCCAGGCTGGTCTCAAACTCCTGGGCTCAAGCCATCCTCCCACCTCAGCCTCCCAAGGTGCTGGGATTAAAATTAGTTATTTTAGACATGAAATCTCACTGCGTGGCCCAGGCTGGTCTTGAACCTCTGGGTTCAAACAATCCTCCCACTTCAGTCTCCTGAGTAACTGGGATTACAGGCACAAGCCACTGTGCCCAGCTCTTTTCATCTTTCACTTGCCCAGGATCTTTCACAGAGCAAACATTTTACATTTACCTTATGGCTGATGCTAAAAAAAAGGTATTTTCTTTCCTCTTTTTTTTTCAGACAGCGTCTTGCTCTGTCACCCAGGCTAGAGAACAGTGGCTCAATCTTGGCTCATTTATCAGTTTTGAATTTATCAGTTTTTTTTTCTATTGTGGATTATGGTTTTTGGTATCAAGCCTGAGAACTCTTTGCCAAGCCCTCAGTTCCAAAGATATTCTCCAACATTTTGTTTTAAAAATGTTACAGTTTTACATTTAAATCTACAAGGCATTTTGAATTATTTTTGTATAACCTGTGAGATCTTGGTCGAGTTTCATTTTTTTCCTTATGGATGTCTAATTGCTTCAGTGCCATTTGTTGAAAGGCTGGCTTTTTGTCTCCACCCAGATGTCATGTCTAATTGTAATCCTCACGTGTTGAGTAAGCAAGGTGATTGGATCATGGGGTTGGTTTTCCCCCACAGTGTTCTTGTGATAGTAAATGAGTTCTCACGAGATCTGGTGGTTTTATAAGGCAGTTTCCCCTGCTCATTCTCTCTTGCCTGCTGACATGTAAGACGTTTAATTGTTTTTGCACCTTTGTAAAAAGTCATTGGAGCATCTTTGTGTGGGCTGATTTCTGGGTTCTTTATTCTATCTCACTGTTCTTTGTGTCTTTCTCTACCAATAGCACACATGGTCTTGGTTCATGTAGCCATAGAGTAGGTCTTAAGAATCAAGTAGAGCGATTCCTCTCCCTTAATTCTTTATTTTCAAAATTGTTATAGCTATTTTAGCTCTTTTTCATTTCCATATAAATTTTAGAATAAGCTTGTCCATTTCTACAAAAAATGTAATGGCATTTTGATAATAAATGTATTAAATCTGTAGACTGATACAGGGAGAATTGACATCTTTGTTATGTTGAGTCTTCTAATCCACAGACACAGTGTGTCTCTATTTATGTAGGCCTTCTTTGATTGCTTTCATCAGCATTTTTTACTCCTTTGCCTTTTAAAAATTTACCTTTGTCTATGGTTTTGCTCATCTTTTGACTTTTAGCCACCTTCCCAACTTCGTATAAAGTATATTCCTTATAAATAAGATGTAACTGAGTCTTTCTTTTCTTTCTCAACTGACCATCCTTGTCTTTTACTCCTTACCTTCTACTTTACTTTTTTACTTCCTTATTTTACTTTTGCTTTTTTAATTTTTGCTGATTGATCCAGTTATTATTATTGTTATTAAATAGAGACAGGGTCTTGCTCTTTCATCCAGGCTAGACTGCAGTGGTGTGATTGTAGCTTGCTGCAGCTCCAAACTCCTGGGCTCAAGCAATCCCCTGCCTCAGCTTCCCAAGTAGCTGGGACTACAGGTATACGCCACTGTGTCCAGCTATTTTTTTTTATTTTAATTTTTGCGGCAATGGGGTCTTGCTAAGTCACCCAGGCTGGTTTTGAATGCCTGGGTTCAAAGGATCCTCCTGCCTTGGCCTCCCAAAATCCTGGGATTACAGACATGAGCTACCATGCCTGGCCCGTGATCCAGTTAATTCCTATTCTCTTCTCTCTCTCATGTTCATTTGGAAATTTGGCTATACTTTTTCTTTGCATGTTTCTATTCCTAATCATAATTCTTGAATACATGCTGCTATCTTCATATCCAAGATGATGTGCCAGCCACTATTACTTCATCAAGTGCTGTGTTTCCCTGGTGTTCTCATCTTCCACAGGAAGAATATTTTAGTGTCCTTGCTCCTTTATATGATGTCCATTCCATTTCCAATGCCTAGATTTGGTGAGATGAATAGTACTTCTAGTTCCAGACTATTAATAGATTCTCTCTGGCAGCATTTCTCATAGTTCAAGGATCCTTAGTGTTCATAGCACGTATTCCCAGCCAGTCTATCATTATTGATTTACATTAACCATACATGTTGCAAAGTTATTCACCTACCACTGACTTCTTTTCCATTTCCTTCCTTTACAAGATTTATTTTCCTTCTTGTCCCAACTCTTCTCCTTATTTTTGAGAGTCTTTTCTGGAAACTTTTCCTTAGGTGAGTTATGTGAATGATGATTTATGAATCTTTGCATCCCAGAAAATATTTTTCTTTTACCTGGACAAGTGGATAATATCGTGACATGTTGTAGATTCTTGAGTCCTAGGTCTTTTCTGTTAGTAATTTTTAACCATTATTCCAACAGTCTATTAATTTCTGGTGCTGCATATAAGTCTAGTGCCAGTGATTTTTTTTTTTTCTTCTGGATCTTGGTTTTTTGGTCTTGAAACATGCAAAATCTATTTTTAACCTTAGAATTTTCAGATTTTACCATGATATGCCTAGGCGTGTGTCTTTTGATTACCTCTCCTTTACTATGTAAGTAAGGCCCCACAAATAAACAGACACTTCCTTGACCATTTCTTTATTACTCCTTCTACCAGTTACTTTGTCCCCTTCTGGCATTCCTATTACTTGCTTATTGGGTCTCAAGGATCTGTCTTTAAGTATCTTTTTTCATTTACATATTTATTCTCTTTGTAATTTTGTTCTAGGTTTTGAAATTATTTCTTCTGCTTGGTTTTCAACATTGCAATTAAAAAATCTTTATCCACGGTGATGCGTGCCTGTAATCCCAGCTACTCAGGAGGCTGAGGCAGGAGAATTGCCTGAACCCAGGAGGCGGAGGCTGCAGTGAGCCGAGATCGTGCCATTGCACTCCAGCCTGGGTAACAAGAGCGAAACTCTGTCTCAAAAAAAAAAAAAAAAAAATCTCTATCGTGGCAAATCTGTCATTTAACATGTCTATATAATTTTTTTATTTGTAAATAATTT
>CAUYOR010028006.1:0-20022 GCA_963573925.1 Callimico goeldii | reverse complement strand
TTTTTTTTTGTATTCTTAGTAGAGACGGGGTTTCGCCATGTTGACTAGGATGGTCTCGATCTCTTGACCTCGTGATCCACCCGCCTCGGCCTCCCAAAGGGCTGGGATTACAGGCGTGAGCCACCACACCTGACCTCCAGATTTATTTTTCATCTCATGCCTAACCACACACACGCTGAGGAAACGATATATTTGTTTTCACTAACAGGAGCTTAGAATAGAAAACAATCTGTCTTTTACCATCCTAATCCCATTTATTTAAACGAGGTTCATCAAAATTTTCTTACTTGCAAAATCTGATTTTTATTAGATACCTAATCAATAAATATTCGGTAAAAAACGGCTCACATTTTAAAATCCTATTTGAATGCTCTGTGACTTTTAATGCTGTTGACAATTTCCTTGAATTACTCTGAGACCCTGACCTTCAATTTCATGGCATATGTTTTTTCTGGATGTTTTCAGTAACTCTGACCATTCTTTCTCGTTCTTCCTTTGTTTGCAAACATTGGACTTCCCAGTTCATTTTTTTTTCTCTGTTTTTTCTAAAAGTCCTTTTCTCTTTCCACCAGACATTCTCCCCATTCACTGTCATGGCTTTAACAACCACCAATAATCTTTCAATTCTTAAATTTTTTTTCAGCCCAGAGCCCACCTCAGTGAACTCATTGTCAACCCCCAACTGCTCTTTCTTCTGTTTTCCTTATTGGTGGATGACTGTCAGCGCCATCATCCAACTAATCATCAGAGTCAGAATTCTCAGTTATAGCCCGTTCCCATCTGTATCCCCTAAATCCAGTTAATCTATAAATTCTTCCAATTTTAAGTATGAGTAATTTCTAAAATCTTCTCCACATTTCTACCTTACCGCTATTGTCTTTGAGCACTTCTCATTATTCTTGACAAAACGTGGAGATTCCTCATTAGGCTCTTTGCCTGTAGTCGCACGCTACTCTAAGTCATCTTCCAAATTGCACACAGAGTACTACATAAGTCTGATGATATTTCTTCTTTATCTGAATATATTTAATGGGTCTTTATCTTTGACAAGATCATGTCCAAACCACCCAGTACAGTATACAAAGCCCTTCATAATCTACATCTCCAGCTTCATCTTCAACTCACTAAATACTCCTTCTCTCTCTCTGTATCGTACTCTATTTAGTTATTTCTATATCTTCATCACCTCCCCAGGCTGTTACCTATTTTTATTTTTGTTAAATTGTTTGTTTTTTGTTTATTTATTTATTTTTGAGAGGGAATCTTGCTCTGTCAACCCATATGAAGTGCAGTGGCGGGATCTTGGCTCACTGCCTCACTACAACCTCTGCTTCCCCAGGCTCAAGCGATTCTCCTGCCTCAGCCTCCTAACTGGGGACTACAGGCACATGCCACCACACCCAGCTATTTTTTTACTTGATTTTTTTGTGTTTTTATTAGAGATGGGGTTTCACCATTTTGGCCAGGCTGGTCTCGAACTCCTGACCTCAGATAATCCACCAGCCTCGGCCTCCTAAAGTCCTGGGATTATAGGTGTGAGCCAACACACGTGGCCTGTTTCATGTTTTTATTCTTTGCATTCATATTCTTCTACTTAGAATGGCCTTGTTTTCACTCATATCTATATGAAGTTTCTTTTAAGAACTTTCCTTCGACCATTAGGTAAAGTTAGTCACTTGCTCTATGCTACAACAGAACCTGATATATGCTACATATAACCCGTTACTTTGTGATTTATGTGCTACATATCTCTAATATAAATGTCCTTGAAGATAGGAACTATTTGTTAGTCATCTTCAGCGCCGAGCTCATGGATCTGCTTAAATATTTTTAACAAGTGGATATATAGACAAATTAATAAACACATTATGACGTATAGGTAAGGACAACAGTAAGTAAGTTGGTTTATTTATATTATTTTGCTACAACTAACATTCAAAATATTTTTAGATCAGTGCTATAAATAAGTTAGAAACATAAGCAAGAAACTGTGTGTGATGTACTGCTAGGTTGAAAGTCACTTGTCAGCTTATAACATTGAGCAAGTCACCTAATTACAACACATTGTACACCAGGTTCCTCATCTATAAGCTGGGAATAATAATACCCACCTGTGCTAATTAGAATATAGGCTAAATTCCTGTAAAAATATATTCTAAAGTATGACTTAAAGAAGAGATATACACAAATACCCATGGTAGATAAGTTTGTATATAATACACACGCACACACGTATATCTTGAGGTGAGTGGTTCTGACTAATCCAAATATTCTTCCACAGACACACACTCCTGCTGCCTTATTATTCTGCTTTTCCATTGAGTATTGCCTGCAAACACAATGGTGGGAGAGGGTCACTGCTATGTTGATGGAAATGCAAAACCAACAATAATGTTTGAGAAAAATGAGGCCAAGTTCACACACAGCAAGCACTTTGGCTCTCATTCTTTTCAGGAGAACTTACTCACATGGCCGCCTATTCTTACAAATGATGTGTGGAAATACACCGTGTGTGTGGGTAACTACAGGCCATTTAAACTTACTTACTGGGAGAGAAGGGAGAAGATACATTGAATGGGCAGCTGCCCTACTACTTCATGATGCCGTTATGAGAATACTGAAGAAACATGTAAAATCATTTAAAATAGTATCTGGCACACAGTGAGGACTATATAAATATTATCTATTATTTTTCTTTATAGTCAAGTCAATGGAGATTCAGGGAGGTTAAATAACCAGCCTTGGGTACTCACACTGAGTAAGCAAAAGAGTAAGACTCTGAACTCTGGTAAGCCTGAGTGTAGAGATTTCCAGCCTTCCTACCACCTAAAATGTGCTACACACTTAATGGAATCTGGAAATGAGGAAATCAAGTCCTGTTTCTTGTACTATAATGGCATTTATTTTAGTGAATGTACACTCTGTGTTCTTTAAATGGCTTTTTCATGTCAATAAAGTTTGTGGAGTCTCAAGGTATCTACACTTCCAGTTATCCCTGGAAGTGTTTGGAATCTTGTCTGGATTTTGGCAGTATCTCAGAGATAACACCATCAAAGAGGCTGGGCAAAGGAGTAACTGCATTCACGAAGAGAATGGAGTTTTCTGCCATATTTACGTTCAGATAACTTTTTCTATTATATACAATGGAAGGGTTGGCACGATGGTCTCAGTGTTGAGAAATTACAATTCGCTTTTAAGTTCTTTGCCTAGTGTAGTGGGTTGAATGGTGCCCCTAAAATACATGTCCACATCCTAACCTCTGTAACCTGTGAATGTGACATTATTTGGAAAAATATCTTTGAAGATGTAATTAAGTCAAATATTTTGAGATACGATTATCCTGGATTATTGACTGGGCCCTAAATCCAATGATAAGTGTCCTATTGAGAGCCAGAAGTTCAGAAGACACGGAGGGAGAATAAGCATGTGAAGACAGAGGCGGAGTTCAGGGTTTTGCAGCCACAAACCAAGGAACGGACACCAGGACCACCAGAGGCAGGAAGACAGAAAAGATTCTCCCCCAGAGCCTTTCAAAGAAACGTATCCATGTCAACACCTTGACTTTGTGCTTCTAGCCTCCAGAATGGTAAGAAAATAAATTTATATTGTTTTTAACTACTTAATTTGTGGTAATTTGTTATGGCTGCCCTAGTAAATGGATACAACTAGTATAGAAATTTTAGCTGGTAATTCATCAATCAAGATCTAAAAGTAATGAGTAAGAGTGAAGCTGACAACGTTTTTTCTACTTCTAAATCCCAAACAGTAGGAAAGAATGAAAGAATGTGGTAGAAAATATAAGGAAGAGAGTGAGAAAGGGCAAAAGAGGGAGAGAGCCTCCTGATGTTGTGGGCAGGATCCTCAGAGATGGCATGAGGCCCCAGGCTCAGTGGGAGGTGAGCAGACACTACAGGGGGCTCATCACAAAACTTCAGGGCCAGCTTTCAAAGACACTCCACCCCTCCTGCAAGGCTTTCTTCCCTGTGTGACGTATCTACACTCTGGGTCACACATAGTATTTCTGAATCGTTATGGTTCATTCCTCCAGAAATATTCTTAACTTTCAACTTCCAAAAAAAACAACGAAACAGCAGGGTGCGGTGGCTCACACCTATAATTCCAACACTCTGGGAGGCCAAGGCGGGCAGGTCACCTGAGTTCAGGAGTTCAAGACCACCCTCACAAACATGGAGAAACTCAGTCGCTAGTAAAAATACAAAATCAGCCAGGCATGGTGGCGCATGTGTATAATGCCAGCTACTTGGGAGGCTGAGTCAGGAGAATGGCTTGAACCCAGGGGGCGGAGGTTGTGGTGAGCCAAGATCGTGCCATTGCACTCGAGGCTGGGCAACAAGAGCGAAACCCCATCTCAAACAACAACAACGAAACATATATCGAAGGGCTAACTGTACTGTCCATACCATCTAGATGAGTTATCCCGAGAGAGTATCCCTGAGGAAGTCATGGCAAAAATGTCACGGCTATGGGTGGCCCTGTGGAAGAGGAAATTCTCTGCTGATTTTCTGCCAAGCAAGAATTCATTTTTGTTCATAATTATTAAAAGTATTAGTTTACTTGGAACTTCTACAGTATGTTATTAGCGTAACTGCTTTCACACAAACCGTCTCATTCATTCTTTATAATAGTCCTGTTTGGTGGACGAAGGTAGACATTAAGATACTTTTTTAAAAATCCTCAGTTATTAAGTGAAGATACAAAGGCCTAACTTTTAAAGCAAAAGGAAATATAAGTAGCAAAGCCTGTGATAATATAATAACAAGACTTTGATACACTGCAATGGTGACTGGCGTCTTTTCTCCAATTAGCACCTGTTGTTATACAAGGCTGTGGGCAGAAGTGGACACAGGGAGGCAGGGAAAGTTACGAAGAGAAATGGTTTGACAAGTATGAAAGTGCAAGGTATCCCTGCATCACAAGTGAGACTGAAACCGCTAAATGGAGAATTTGTGGTTTTGCTGTCAGTATCCTGGATGTGTCAGCCAGCTGCAAAACCCAAAATTGTCCTTATTGATATTTAAGCCAGAGCAAACAACCATCATTCAGTGGTACACAGGACCGGGACGCATTCGGGTCTTGCATTCTGACTCTTGTTCCAATTCTGCTCAAACCAATGCAAATTCTGGCCTTATGTGACTTTTAAAATAGTCATTATGTGTTCCAAATAAGATAATTGACAAATGAAAGAAAATACAATTTACATGTGAACAAAATCTGCTGGATGGTTTGAATTCCCCTTATTAAAATGTTTTAACATTGTTTTCCGGTTAATAAATTCTCTATTTAAAATCATTCAAAAATATTTTTCTTAAAATATTCATCATAAAATTCAACTTTAAGCCAGGTTTTCTTGCCTCTGCATTCTAGAGGCAAAGGTTTCACACAGAAATGTACAACATAATTGCTTTCTTCTGTAATGGAATTTCTATCTAGATTTCAGAAGGCCAAAGTAGATCCCATTAATAAGACACATTAGAGACCATTTCTACTATGGGCATCCTCCAAAGCTACGGTGGGTTTGGCTCCAGACTATTGCAATACAGCAAATATTGCAATGAAACCACTCACACAATATTTTTGTTTCCCTGTACATATAATAGCTATGTTTATACTATAGTCCATCAATGTGCAATAGCATTGTTTTAAAAAGGCACACACTTTAATTAAACATTATTCATAAAAATGCTAACAATCACCTGAGCCTTCAGGGAACTGTAATCTTTTTTGCTTGTGTTGGGTCTTGCCTGTATATTGAAGGCTGCTGACTAATCAGGGTTGCTGAGCGTTGGGTGACTGTGACAATTTCTTCCAATAAGACAACAAAGTTCACCACATTAATTGACTCTTCCTTTCACAAGAGTTCTCTGGAGCACGTGATACCATTTGAACCACAGTAGAACATCTTTCAAAATTGCAGTCAATCCTCTCAAACCCTGCCTCTGCTTTATCAACTAACTTTCTGCGATATTCTAAATTCTTTGTTTTTATTTAAATGATGTTCACAGCATTTTTACCAGGAGATGATTTCAACTTAATAACTACTTTCTGTGCTCATCCGTTAGAATCAGCTCCTCATGCATTCAAATTTTATTATGAGATCGCAGCAATTCAGTCACATCTTCGGACTCTCCTAATTCTAATTCTCTTGCTGTTTTCGCCAGGTCTGTAGTGACTCCCTCCTCTGAAGTCATGAACCCTTCAAAGTCATCTCTCAGAGTTGAATCACCTTTCACAAAATTGTTGGTAATGTTGCCATTTTGATCTCCTGTCATCAATCATAAATGTTTTTAATGACCTACAGAATGGCCAATCCCGTCCAGACGGGTATTAATTCACTTTGACCAGATCTGTCAGAGAAATCACTGTCTGTGTCAGCTAAAGCCTTATAAAATGTATTTCTTAAGTGATAATACTTGAAAGTTGAAATTACTTCTTGATTCATGGGCTGCAAAATGGATGTTATGTTAGCAGGCATAAAAACAACATTAATTTCCTTGTACATTTCTATCAGTGCTCCTGGGTAACCAGGTCCATTGTCAATGAGCAGTGTAATATTTTGAAAGGGATCTTTTTTTTTTTTTTTCCTGAGCGGTAGGTCTCAACAGTGGGCTTAAAGTACTCAGCAAACCATGATATAAAGGGATAAGCTGTCATCATGCTTTGTTGTTCCATTTATAGAGTGTAGGCAGAGTAGACACAGCATAATTTTAAGGGCCCTAAGATTTCCAAAATGGCAAATGAACTTCGGCTTCACCTTAAAGTCACCAGCTGCTTTAGCCCCTAACAAGAAAGTCAGCCTGTGTTTTGAAGCTTTGAAGCTTGGTTTTGCCTTCTCCTTTCTATCTATAAAAGTCCTAGATGGCACATTTTTTTCAATGTAAGACTGTTCTGTCTACATTGAAACTCTGTTGTTGAGGTGGCCATCTTCATCATTCATCTTAGCTAGATAATTCTGCAGCTTCTATATTAGCACCTGCTGCTTTACCTGACACTTACGTTATGAAGATGATTTCCACAAACCTCATGAACCAGCCTCTACTAGCTTCAAACTTTTCTTCCTCAACTTTTTGACCATTCTCAGTCTTCATAGAATTGAAGAGAGTTAGGGCATTGCTCTGGATTAGGCTTTGGCTTAAGGGAATGTTGTAGCTGGTTTGATCTTCTAATCAGACCTCTGAAACTTTCAGATCAGCAATAAGGCTTTCTCATCATTAATGCATTTTAATTTCCCTCAAGAACTTTTCTTTGCATTCATTTCTTGGCTACTGTTTGGTGCAACAGGCCTAGGCTTTTGATATGCCTTCCTCACTAAGTTTAATCATTTCTAACTTTTGACTTAATGTGAGAGATGTGTGACTCTTCTTTTTATGTGAACACTCAGAGGCCATTATAAGGTTATTAATTGGTCTAGCTTCAATATTGTTGTGTCTCAGGAGATAGGGAAGCCTGAGGAGAGGGAGAGAGGTAAAGGAATAGCTGGCTGGTGGAGCAGTCAGAACACACAACATTTCTAGATTAAGTTTGCCATCTACTATGAATGTGTTTTGTGGTGCCCCAAAAACAGTTGCAATAATAAATCCAAGATCAGAAATCACGTATCACCATAGCAGATATAATAATATTGATTAAAAGGTGTGAAATATTGTGGGAATTACCAAAATGTGAGCCAGAGATGCAAGTGAACATGTGCTGTTGGAAAAATGGTGCTGAGAGACACAGGCTTGCCACAAACCTTCAGTTTGTAAAACAACTCAGTATCCATGAATCAAAACAAAAGTGAAGTGTAATTAAACAAGGCCTGCCTGCATTTCATTTACCGTAAAATTAGTAACATTATCCTGATGTTCTCTAACAAGCTGTACCTGTGTCCATTTATACTCCTTCTACTCTTTTGTAATTATTGTAAGTGTACATAAGCATTCTCACTTATCAGCAGAGGAAACTGATCCTCGAAGATGGTTAGTGGCATGTGCATCATCACATATTTGTCAATGGGTGACTAGTTTATTTTGGACTGCATGTTCTCACATGATCTCTCTGTTTTATCAGCGTACACTTTTTCTTGACTCAACTAAAATGCCAAGTGCAGCCAGCCAGTCAAATAGAAATATTTGATTATTTGACTGTCAATATCTTATTTCATTGCCAAAGTGTTAATGACACCACAGATGAAACTGGAAAACGATTTGCCTGGTTTTGGACGGTATTCAGTATTCTCAGCCCTGTGATGATGAAGGTAACGTGGGAACACTGAGGTGTGAGTGCAGCACTGCTAATGAGATGCACTCTGGATGCTGGAATGAGCTTGAGTACACGTTGACACACACATCTCATCACTGATACACATCTCCTTTTCTTTCAGCTCTTAGATATGTCTTGGCAAATTATCAGTGCTGAAAAGAAGCATTTAAAAGCCAAAGAGAAGCTCAAGTGCAACAATAAGGATTTAAGGAATCTGAAATGGCAACCACAAAGAAATTCTTCTAACAGTTTTTGAAGCTTGTTATTTCTTTAGCAAAATGTCCTTCTTGTAGCCTTTGTGAGACCTAAAGAAGTATTAAAATCAAAGAGGCTTCTTTGATGTTTGATAGGGACTTATCACATAAAATGTGTTTTAGAATGGCAATGATGGACTTTTCCAGTTACTCAGAGAAAATAAGATGTTCCAACGTCAAGTGGAAAGTTGGAAAGTGAATTTAGGGCAGGCAGAAAACTTCACTCTCTGCCTTCTACATAAGCCTGCCTAGTGCAAAGCTAGAAGGCAGAAAGTGACAAAAGACACACCAGTCTGTTGTCCTCTGAGCCCCAGATAATACTTTAGTTGTCCTGTATTTCCAGGATATTCCAAGAGTCAGTTAGACCCCAGGTTGACTCTGTGAAGTGAGTACATTATAGCATGATTGTGAAAAACGTGAGTTTTAGACCCAGTTCCATTGCTTATGAGCTCTGTGACCTGGGGCAAGTTTATTATCCTCTCTATTCTTCCTACATATAAAATAGCTGTGTCTTACTTAATTGCCATTTCTATTCCCCATCTTAGTTGGGAGAGCCTTGCTCTCACACAACAGATTGACGGCGCTATTATTATTCACTTTCCCATACTCCTTTGCACTGAGCACCTGAGCATGATTTAATCCAGTGAGATCTCAGGGAAAAGCACTTAGAGACATGTAAGATGCAAGAGAGGAAACTCTCCTTTCCTTTGCCAGTAATTGTAATTACATGATAATGTAGTCGCCTGGTAACTGTGATAGATAAGGCTGAGAAAGAAGTAAATGTAAGAGGAATGACTTATTGGAGAGCTGTAAAGACCTTAGATTCTTTGGTTTTTCTTCTATTTATTTTAGTTTCTTTTCCCCCCATTCCCCTAAATTCTTAATGGCATTCATAAATTAGTGCACCAGCCCTGGCACATTCCTACCTCCTGTCATCTTGTTCTTATAAGAGGCAACCATGGTCCTTAATGTTTACCAGTTTTAGCTAGGCCTTTTATAACTATAGCTGAAAGGATTATAAGAGATACAGTAATTTTTACTCACGGAGTTATTGTGAAGGATAAAGAAGATGATGCATCTAAAATACAATACTTTTCAATACAAGTCTTGACATAGACAGATATAGCTATAGATCAATAATGAATATTTATAATTTCAAAAAAACTATTTCTCAAGTCTGATCACTGCCCACCTTCACCAATATTGGCTTTGTTTTGTTTCTCACTCTATGCAACTTGTCAGGATCACCTCTATCTTAAGATTTCATGGGGTTGACATTACTAGATTTTGTTTTTCTTTAAATGCACCAATGTTTCTTCTGCCACCATTGTTCAGTGCACAGCTAGAGTAACCTAAACTTTATGTACTTTCACTTCCATCCCACATACTGGTAAAAGTGTCAATTTTCCAGTGATCTTGAGACATCTTCCAGAGTGTCTCACCTATGCTTTCCCAAAAGTCATGGCCCTTCTCAATGCTGACTGCCATGGCTTCAGCTGCTGATAAGCAACCAGGAAATAAACTGCCCATGTTACCCACTATGGCCCACCTCCCTCTTGGCAATGCCAACTCTGCTGGTGGCCCTGCCCCTACCAAACACCTCTGCTGGAACACACAACATGTCAAAGTGGTACATGGTCAGTTGCTGAGGATGCTAAAGCATGACTATTTTGTGCATAAATGTGGACTTCATGTTTCACCATGTTTTGTGTCACATTTAGACATATGAATCTCTAAGTAGTTTTACTGAGAGCCCAACCTCTTAAGGAATTATAATGAAAATAAATTTTAAGATCTTTATTTTTGGCTTCTCTCCATCTGCTAGCCCTCTTGCTTTTCTAGATTAGGTCCCCTTCAAAGACTTAAGTCTGGGCCTAGGAACAGAAGAGGCAATCATCATATCTCATATGGAGTCTTACCTTCATGTCTATCAACTGAGGTTCGGCTGGGCCGAATTTGTCTGCTCACTCTCTCTCTCTCCTCTAATTTCCCACTGGCAAATATATTTGGGCCACCTTTACAACCAAACTTCTAGTAATCTTGGGTTTAATTTAGGACCCTTCGTTCTGCTTTCACCAACTACCTAAAACCATCAAGCAGGAAGACCTGTCATGTTTTTTTTCCCCCACCTTTGGCCATCGAGGACACGTTTTATCAATTCAGACTGAAAAGAATATTACTTTTCCCTCAAACTTCAGAGCGTTTTACTCCAAATGATAATAAACTCTAGAGATGTGCTTAATCCAATGCTTAAAAACCTAAGGGTCCTTAAGTGACCCAAGGGTTGGCCTGAATCCATCACACTGCAGCACAAAAGGAAATTCTTCTCATTTGATCTTTTGTAAAAAACAGAGTGGCTGATCTACCATTCTTCTCTAACTTAGCATCACTCTTTGAGCAAATGAAAAGTTATCTATCCAACTTCTGTGTTTCTCCAGAGTTGAAAACTCTAGAGACTGGAACTACTTTCTACCCTCATCATTTTAACTTTCCAAGAAGTCTGTTTAGCGAACTTTTCTTTGAAATGTCTTCATGCCCTTACATGCCTCCTGATCAGATAAAAAGACTCCGCTTGCTTTGATCGTTCCTTGTAAGTCCTACTTTCTTCTGCTTTCACAGTCATCATTGCCCTCCTCCTACACTTTCACTAGTATTTCTGTTCTCAGTATAACTGATTTCTAAAATCTTATGTTTATTGTCCTCATGAAGGGTCAGCCAATGCCAATAATGGCAAAAGTTATCTTCATGAGGAAATGACTAAGCAATAACTTAGTAGCTTCTCATATCTTTCAGCTAGACAGCATCTCAATGCCCAGAAGAGAACATGGTGAGGATATGCCTGCAGGAACCATTCATGAAAAACCTAATTGTACAACAAAATTAGCTCTGGACTCATATAGATTCAAAGACTTAAGAAAAAAATTAAAAAAAAATATCTCTAGGGCATTTGCAAAACCACCCACAGAGCAGACTCTCCTTAGAATAGTTCTTTATGGTCAGGATTGGGTCTATAATCTCAGTACCGTGGGAGGCTGGGGCAGGTGAATAGCTTGAGCTGAGGAGTTCGACACCAGCCTGGGCAACATAGGAAGACCCATCACTACTAAAAATACAAAAATTAATAAATAAATAAATTAGCTGTGTGTGGTGGTGTATGCCTGTAGTCCCAGTAACTTGGGAGGCTGAGGTGGGAGAACCACTTGAGCCGGGGAGGCAGAGGTTGCAGTGAGTCGAGATCACACCACTGCACTCCAGCCTGAGCAACAGAGTGAGACCCAGTCTCAAATACATAAATAGTTGACTTTTTATGACATATTTCTCTTGCTGTATAGTTGGCTATCTGTTATTGCCACAAAGTAATTTGATTGTGACAGTTAAGTTACATGTTCTACAGAACTGGTTTGTAGAAATAAATGAATAGAAGCAGTAAAGGAAAGAAATAGCAACATTGGAAGAGGCAAGAAAGTTATATTTGTAAAGATGGGTTGGGTGTTGGTCTAGCAACCATGTGAAGTCCAGACATTTGGAGGCTAGTCAATAGGTTTACATTTTCATACCAAAACACTTTTTATAATTTCAGAGCTTTCCTGCTAAGCTGAAGATGCGATAGGAAGGGATACCCACTACTCAGTATTTTTTTCTTCTTTCTGTTGAACTCAAGTTTAACTGAAGTGGAAACATAAGAAGAAACAAACATAAACAAAACAGCCAATGACCTCTAGCAAGAGTGAAGGACCTTAAATATGGAAAGTCCATGAGCTGTTCTCACAGAAAAGCCATTTTGCCTTAAGATGAATGGAAAAGTTATGATAAATATAGAATGTTATATATTTGGGATGGGTAACTCTGGTTTTAATAGTAGATTAAATTATTGACAAGATTATTCAAATTATGAAATTATATTTATTCAAGTCTATTTATGGGGATAGAATGAAGTATTGAATTAAATATATTTTTATGTAAACCCTAAAAACAGAAGCCTACCTATTATCGACTGGTATCTCACTGCCATATTACTGAAGCATAGGTTCTAGCAGCTATTTTTGTGTACTTATATGTTAAACTATTCATAAATCTTATAAAATGTTTTAGACAACATTTCATTCCTTGATTGCTTTCTTTGGATAAGAGAAAGGACTATCATTGTTAATCATGTTTAAAACTGGGATCACCAAACCTCAGAGAGACTATACAGTTGTCCAACGTTATCATATCTTAACTCAGTAAGGGAACTGAAGCTAATTCCCGATATACCAACTATTCAATTAAAAAACAAAAACATGAATATAGCCCCATTCAAATGTAAGTTTTATCATTTAGCAAAAATTCACTTTTTCAATAAAAGGCTTACTCTCATAGATCTTTTGATATATCATTTTTGTTTAGACCAACAGGGCTGCACTCACACAAACACTTTCTCCTTTCAACTTCCTCATCTGGGAAGAATATCTCAAGCAAAAGCCAGTCAAACTTGAAAAGGCAGAGAGAAAAGACATAATCAAGGGAGAATTTTATATGTTGTCAATATTTCTTTAACCACTAAGGAATAGCTTTAGTTGCTGAAGTAATAGAAAATAATAAATGATCACAGAGACTAAACAAGAACAGATGATTCCTTTATTGTTTATAGAGATCAGAAAGAAAATGGTTTCTTTGACTCAAGCAAATCCATCTCTCATCTATGGAACTCTTATCTGTGACTACAGAGAAACCATAAGCAAATCATCCAAGTAACAATAACCTAATCATATTTCCTTCTCCAAAATTCTACATGCCTGTCTACACACGCAGAGTCCAGCTGTCTTTGAGGAGAATAAATAATACTTGAAGGTCAAGTGAAATTTTTCTATCTAGCAATGTCAGCCAGAAAATAAAAGATCGCTGCTCAGATGTTCCTTTATAAACATCTCTGCTTCTCTTCATGATGCTAACAATGACCCCACTCTTTATTTCACATAGCTATGGACATGCCAACATTGTTACATTCTATTCTATGAGAGATTTCTTTCTTTAGTTAGCTAAAGAAATAAAAAGAGAGAAAAACATAAGTCAACTAAATAATCAATCAGCCATTTAACTGACGTTGATAAAATGCCTCCAATGTGCCAGGCACTGTGCTAGCATCTGGAAATAAGAGAAATAAAAGCAAACCTGGATGTTCCAATGGCTCAAAGTATAGCTGAGCATCCTATAAATGAAATAAACTGTGCAGCCCTGTGATAGGAGTTACAGTGACACCATGAACAAGACATAGCCATGAGTACAAAACAATGTTTTTTTTTTCAGATTGAACAAAAGATTTTCACCAAAATCTCCTTAACTCAGAGATTCAGACTTTTTTTTTTTTTTTTTTTTTTTAAGGTAGCTAAAGAGATGGCACATTCCAGGGAAAGGGAACATCTGGGCACATGGATAAATGCTGATAACATGGGCCTTTTGGGGACCTATAAGAAGTTTGGGTTGACTGGATTTGGAGAATAGAAGAAATGATGAGAAAGGCCAGAGAACAAAGGGAAGGAGACGCTCCAGTAATAAAGAACCTTTAACTACAGATCAGGGAAGACATGGAAAATTATAGCAGGGTGCTGGAAAAATCAGAGAATATAACATAGAGGGCCTTGGGCCCACGTGGAGGGTAGCAGACAATGACACTTGAACCGAAGCTGTGGTAACAGAGATTTGAGTTACTCAGGATCTGGTAACTTGGTCAGAGAAGCAGGTGCTGTGGGTAACTCAACAGAACTGTTTTAATTCTTGAAAACTGTCACTCTTGCCCAGGCCATTTTAAATTTCTGGTTTAATTTCCTCTCGTTTTTAGTTCTGAAGTATATCACATTTTGTGGTTGGAAGTTTCATTGATTTAGGAGACTGATCTACAAGCAAATTGGGCAAGAATTACGTGGGCCACCAGAGAAAGGAAATGTCCAGGATTGACTGAAAGAGGAGCTCCGGGGCCCTCTCTTTAAAAGACTGCCGCATAAATTAGTGATCAGCTGAGGCTGAAAGTGAGGCATGATTGTGAATGCAGCACGAGAGGTTGGATTGGATAGACCAGATGTTTACCAATTTGCTTTGGGAAACCAAAGCCCTAGAGAAGGGTTTGGAAAAAGCCATCACGGACTACAAAACTGTGACAATGGTCGATTCTTTGATAACCATCGTTCCTCTCCACAGATGTTTTCAATGATAGGAAATGTGGAAAAATAAAGCCCATTTGCCTAATCAAGCCCACACTTAGCTAAGCTGGGAACAATGCACAGAGCTTTTTTAAAGACTCTTGTGATTCTTTGCTTCCTAAGGGGGCAGGAAATCTGTTGTAGGGTTTCATTTTAAAACCCCTTCACTGTATTCTTGTTGAAATCTTGCACCAGGAAAACCCACCAGACCACCTCGACTAAGAGAGTGCTAATGACACCCATTTGGACGACGGGCGCAGCTTTTTGCGTTCAAACTTCTTAAACATGTTTACTCTTCCGTTGATGATACAAGGCTTGTAATCTGGCCAGTCAGCTGGAAAACACCATTTCAAAAATCTGTGGTGTAAACCTGTGGTTTAGTCCATTTGCACACTGCTATAAGGATATCATCAGACTGAATAATTTATAAAGGAAAGAGGTTTAATTGACTCACAGTTCTGCAAGGCTGCGAAGGCTCAGGAAACTTAAAATCATGGAGGAAGGGAAAGGAAGCAAATACGTCCTTCATCACATGGTGGCAGGAGAGAAGAATGAGCAAGAGGCGAAAAGCCCTGTATAAAACCGTCAGACCTGCGAACTCACTCATCAGCACAAGAACAGCATAAGAGTGAACACCTGCATGATTAAGTTACCTACCACTGGGTCCCTGACCTGACACATGGGTATTATGATTTGGGTGAGGACACAGCCAAACCATAGCAACTTGCATCCAGCTTTTACAAATACTATGTGTTGTTTAGAACTAGGCGGGAGGAAGGAAAAAACAAAGAGAAACATTCTGAAAGATGAGGCCATAAATTGTAAGACTTACAGTCTTACTGCTATTACTTACTATGAGCCATGGACCAGCACATCAGTTTCACCTAGGAGCTTAGAAATGCTAATTAGCAGCTAACACCCCAGACCTGCTGACTCAAACTCAGCATTTTAACAAGATTTTCCAGGTGATTCCTGTGCAGTTCATTTGAGAGCCACATGGAGGGCTTCATACAGGAGGCATTTAGAGCAAAAAAAACAAGTCATTTTTTCTTTTAGGTATTTTTTTAATCAGGTGTTTTTGGTTTTTGTCTCCCTCTGAAGTGGAAGCTCTTAGTATCATCATCATCATTATTACATTTTACATATGATAAAGGCAACCGGTTATACTTAGATACAGGTAACAAAATGGTAAGAAAAGGAAATGGAAATACAGTTGTATATGTGCTTTTTATTCAGGCACTGATTGACAATCTCTGGAAGCAAGGCTAATGCTCCTGTAATTCTGAAGTAATGACAGGTGTCAACTCCATTTGGAAATGCCTGCAACAACTATAATGCTACATAAAATATGACAAAGTCAAAAAAGAAACTAAAATTAAAATTGTCATAAACAAGCAGTACAATATTGGCCTCATGAAAAAGATAAAGCAAGTTGATAATGAGACAAACATTTCACCTTCTCAGTTGATTAATTTTAGATAAATAAGGAAAAATAAACATAAAAATAGAGCCTGGCATGTGATAAGCATGCATTAAATGTTTGATGAATGAATCTAGGTACCAGAAGGAAAAATATTTGAAAGGACTTTCTCTAATAGCCACTGCTCAATTTAGCTACACGTAATTGACTGGAAATATTCCCATTATAGGAAGGAATTCATTTGAGTAAGTGCATTGAATTTAACATTTCTTCATGTTTCTTTAAGTTGTAAGATTTAATAATTTTAGTATAAACAGATGAACCCTGGGGTCAGGAATGATCTGATGTGATTTTCAGGAAGTAACTTTGGCACTGTCAAGCAGAAGATAATTTAAAAACCACCAAAGCATTCTCATTGTTAATATTTAAAGAGTTCTGGGAAACATGTTCATTTATTTCCCAATTTAAAATAAACAAGTCTTAATAGCAACCTTTGAATATCTCTTAACAAAATTATCACCAAGCACCATTAGAAATAGCTTTTTATTGTTTGTGAATCTATGAACTAACCCCAAAAGACTAATCGTTCAATCAACTGTCACTGAGAGTTATATTCGTGACAGAGCCGGAAGTGGATCAAAAGCAGATAGAAGATGCAAGCTGCTACCACCTTGCCCTCATAACATATGTTCAAATAAAATTTTTAAAGTTCAAGGCCATATTATATTATTTTTATTTCATTGAAGATATTACAAAAGTAGATTGTTCTGGAGTGATTTTTACTTTTTTCATACTAGCTTATCTGAAGCATGCAACCAGAACTCATGAAATTCTTTCTGAAATTAATAAGGTTCTTTATTTACTAAGAAGTTTAATTCTAAAAAATTTGTTCTTAAGTCCATTTTTTTAAAAAAAAAATCCAGTGTGACCCACTATACACAATTTCTAAGCCTACGCCTTTGTAGTGGGCAGAGTAGATATACTCTTGCTCTAGCCCATGATATTATTTGTTCTCTATAAATTTTTGAAGAGATTCTTTATCCATATGGTACATATATAGTAACATATATTTAATATAGTATATATACTATACATTTACACATTTAGTACATATATATTTAAACTATATAAGTAAACTATATGTAAACTATAAAAATGTTTAAATTACCAGAGTTATAAAACAAATATATACAAAATGCAAAAAGAGATTAAAAGAAAGTATGTAAAAATAAAGAAATGATTGAACAATGAGAAAGATTAACAGGTTATTTGAAAAATAGAATCAGAGTTTTTAGAAGTAAATAAGGTCATTAAAATATTTAAGAAAATAATAGATGAATTAAATAGGATATTAGATTATAAAAAGTATATTATAAAAACTTTGAATTGTATTATATTACAAAAGAATGTTATATAAACAGAAGTATATTATAAAAACTTTAATGACAAGCAATAGTTTGATTAAGATATTTGCAACATATAATACAATTTTGGTATCTGAAATGTAGAAATAAATCCCTATAAACCAGTAAGAGTCCAAGAAAAGAAGGAAGATGATATAGTCAATCTCAGAATCATTTGCTAATAAACATAAGAAATATGTTCAGTTTTACTAGAGGTTAGCACTATATAATTTTTTAAAATCGTAATACATTTAACTCTTATTGTGCTAATAAAAATCAAACTATCTGACAATACCAAGAATTGGCAAGGATGTGGAGAAATGAGAACTTTCAAACAATTCTAGTAGAATTGCAAAATATAACAACTACACTGGAAGATAAGTGGGGTGCTATCCAATTATTGTAAAGATTCATCGAATTATTGTACCAGAAATTCCTCTGCTCCAAAGAGTAGGTTGTAAGGACTCAGAATATAAACTCAGGAGAGACAATGTCTCAGTTTGAGTCTTGAATCTGTCACCTTATAGATCTGTGTTCCTAGGCAAATTACATAACCCCCCTGAGACTCAGCCTTAGCCTCTTTTCTCTGGAATACTCTCTGTGATGAATATTAAAACAGTGCACAGAGGACTTAGTATAATTCTTGGAATAAAACAAGCTCAGTATAAATGTTAATGATAGCCAAACAGTGTTAATAATACCTAATAGAATTTAGCTATTAGCCTGTGTACACATTTTAGAAATTCTGGCAAATGCACACAGGAGACAGGAAAGGATAGTCATTGCAACCTTGTTTCTGCTAATGTCAAGTTGGGACCAACTTACATTTTTCCCACTGTGAAATTGAATAAATAAACTATTCTATATTTATGCAGTGGAATACTACACAGCAGTTAAGTGAATAAACTCGGTCAGGGTTGTATGAAACATGGCCCGTTTTAGTTAATAAAATTTAAGTGGAATATAAGTAGGCCCGTTCATTTAACATACTGCCTATGGCTGCATTTGCACTGCGATGGCAGGGATGAATAGTTGAAGTAGAGAATATATAGCAAGAAAAGTTTAAAATATGTACAGTCTGGCCCTGAAATTTCCATTGAATTTTGGCTGCTTTTGCAATACAGTGGCAGGGTTGAATAGTTGAAGTACAGAACATACAGCAGGAAAAGTTTAAAATACTTACGGTATGGTCCTAAGATTTCTGTTGAATTTTTATTTTAATATTACGTTTTCATTTTCATTATAATCAAAATTGTTTTTCAAAAAAATTGTAGTTTGAATGATCTGACTGACCACCTTAAACTAAATTTAGATGCTTGATTTTAATGCCCACATTTGATTTTATGCTTTTTGTAGCATAGGAGCCAAAAGATAAGACCTTAATATTCCCCAACTCAGAACTAAAGAACAAAGACAGTAATGAGTTTCAGCCAAATAAAGGCCAAATGAAGACAAAAGAGCTTCATGGGGTTTAAGAACAAAGATATCGTAGAACAGAATCTCTGCCCTGAATTGATACTAGAGTCACCAGGGAGCTTTTAAAACATACCAGTGGCACAGAGTCCCACCCATGGCCATCCCTGGAAGGAGGAGCCAAGCGTGAATATATTTTAACGCTCGCCAAATGACTCTAATGTGCAGTAAAGATTGAGAGCCACTGTTTCCAAGTAGTTAACACAGAGAATTAGATGGGAGAACTGGACTTTTCAAGGTACAACATGCATGCACAATAATGTGGGCATGCTCATGTAAAAAAACACACTTTATACAACAGTATTCTGTCCATGTAGTAAGGGGAGCAACTCAGTTCAACAACACAGCCGCAACTATTACATGAACAATGCTAATATAATACTAATTTATATTGCTTATGTATTTGTGTTTTTTCTTTAAATTATTTTTCTTTTTAATTTCTGTGAGTACATAGTACATAATTATGGGGTACATGAGATGTTTTGGTACAAACGTTCAGTGAGTAATAATCCCATATCACAGAAAATTGGGCAGTGATCTCTTTAAGCATCAATCCCTTGTGTTACAAACAACTCAATTATACCTTTTTACTTATTTTAAAATGTATAATTAAATTCTTTTTTACTATAGTCCTGCTGTTGTGATATCAAATAAAAGATTTATTCTTTCTATTTTTTTATACCCATTAACCATCCCCATCTCCACCCCTTCCCAGTCCCTGATAACCTTTCTTCTATTCTCTATCTCCATAAATTCAACTGTTTTCATTTTTAGATCCCACAAATAAGTGAGAACATGGAATGTTTGTCTTTGTCTTTCTCTGTCCAGTAGATTTCACTTAACATAATGATCTCCAGTTCCACCCATGCTGTTGCATATGACAGAATTTCATTCTTTTTATGGCTGAATAGTACTCCATTATGTGCATGTATCACAAATTCTTTTTTTTTTTTTTTTTTTTTTTTTTTTTTTTTGAGTTTTGTGATTTTAAAAGGCTTGTGGTGATTGATTAATGAAAGGGAAACTTACTGAAACAC
>CAUYOR010028000.1:0-22988 GCA_963573925.1 Callimico goeldii | reverse complement strand
CATCTGCATTTTAAAGCAATTAAGGGGAAAAAGTACATGAGGTAAGCAATCTGGTTTGAAACAATGTAGGATATACAATGTTATAAAATACAATGAAAGATACTGTAATGTGATGATACCTTTAAAAATCTGTTTTTTTTTTCGGCCGGGTGCGGTGGCTCACGCCTGTAATCCCAGCACTTTGGGAGGCCGAGGGGGGTGGATCATGAGGTCAACAGATCGAGATCATCCTGGTCTACATGGTGAAACCCCGTCTCTACTAAAAATACAAAAAAAAAAAAAAAAAAATTAGCTGGGCATGGTGGCACGTGCCTGTAATCCCAGCTACTCAGGAGACTGAGGCAGGAGAATTGCCTGAGCCCAGGAGGTGGAGGTTGTGGTGAGCCGAGATCACGCCATTGCACTCCAGCCTGGGTAACAAGAGCGAAACTCCGTCTCAAAAAAAAAAAAATCTGTTTTTTTCAAACACATAAAATTGTATCTATTAAACATGTTTAACTTTGTATATCAATTATATCTCAATAAAGCCGTCAAAAAGTGCGTCTGTTTTTGAGTAGAAAGAATGGCATAAGGGTAAATTAAATAAAAGTACAACCTTAAAAATGAAAAATAATTTTGATAATGAACAATTCCTTTTTACCTTTTAATAAACATCACTGAAAAGGATGAGTTTATCACCAAAGATGGGTTTGGGCTTCTTACTGAGAAAATGGCATAAAAGTAAAGAAAGCATATGTACACAAAGAAAAGAAAAATCTAAAAGATGTTTTTCTTTGTCAAGAAAAGGATAAAGGTTAAAAAAATGCATTCCTAAGGACTTTAGAATTATTTAGATCCAAAATATTCAAGATTAAGAACTAAACAACTTAGTTATCATGATTCTTGCTTTAATTTTTTTAGCTATAAAGTAAGATTATATGGACAGAGAAAATATGGTGATCTATCTAGTGAGGTTTTAAAAGCACAAATTTATAATATTTGGAGGACTTTTTCTGATGCTCAGATTATGTTCTTATGTTTCTTTTGGCATTAAAATGCCTTTTCTTTGAGAAAATGATGGCAATACTAAAAAGAACCAAATCAAATATATATTATAATTTGCTTCTTTGTTTATTATTTTTAGGATTCTTACTTGGTGCAATTTAATTGTCTAATTTCATATCAACTCTATTTTTTTTTATTGTAATGTTACCAGTCAGGGGAATTTACAATCTTGTAGCCTCTGAATTTTGGCAATGACATATGGGAAGGACACAAGCATCCAACAGGTCCCACTGCTTTTCAAAGTCCTCCAAGGCATTTTTGTGCATTTTCTTTAAAATTTAGGCCTGAAAGGCAAGGACTTCATGAACAAAACACCAAAAGCATTGGCAACAAAAGCCAAAATAGACAAATGGGACCTAATGAAACTCCACAGCTTCTGTACGGCCAAAGAAACAGTCACTAGAGTGAATCGGCAACTAACAGAATGGGAAAAAAATGTTTGCAGTTTACCCATCTGACAAAGGGCTGATATCCAGAATTTACAAAGAACTCAAACAGATTTACAGCAAAAAAACAAGCAAGCCCATTCAAAAATGGGCAAAGGATATGAACAGACACTTTACAAAAGAAGACATATATGAGGCCAACAAACATATGAGAAAATGCTCATCATCACTGGTCATTAGAGAGATGCAAATCAAAACCACATTGAGATACCACTTCACGCCAGTCAGAATGGTAATCATTAAAAAATCTGGAGACAACAGATGCTGGAGAGGATGTGGAGAAATAGGAACACTTTTACACTGTTGGTGAGAGTGTAAATTAGTTCAATCATTGTGGAAGACAGTGTGGCGATTCCTCAAGGCCTTAGAAATGGAAATTCCATTTGACCCAGCAACCCCATTGCTGGGTATATATCCAAAGGACTATAAATCATTCTACTATAAGGACACATGCACACAAATGTTCATTGCAGCACTGTTTACAATAGCAAAGACCTGGAACGAACCCAAATGTTCATCAATGATAGACTGGATTGGAAAAATGTGGCACATATACACCATGGAATATTATGCAGCAATCAGAAATGATGAGTTCGTGTCGTTTGTAGGGACGTGGACGAACCTGGAGAACATCATTCTCAGCAAACTGACACAAGAACAGAAAATGAAATACCGCATATTCTCACTCATAGGCGGGTGAGGAAAAGTGAGAACACATGGACACAGGGAGGGGAGTACTAAACACTGGGATCTATTGGGGGGAAAAGGGGAGGGTCAGCCAGGGGGTAGGATCTGGGGAGGGATAGCCTGGGGAGAAATGCCAAATGTGCGTGAAGGGGAGGAAGGAAGCAAAACACACTGCCATGTGTGTACCTATGCAACTGTCTTGCATGTTCTGCACATGTACCCCCAAACCTAAAATGGAATAAAAAATTAAAAAAAAAAGAAAAAATAAAAATTAAGTGCCAATACATCATTTCATTAAAAAAAAATGCCACTATGTATTGTGTTGTAGAATCTATGGCATACTTTATAATAGCTTCAAACCTGTATTCATTTCAGGTTTTTATACTACAACCCCAAGCCTCTTAAGGGAAAATTTTGTGACCCCATTACTTTCTACTCCCAAAGGATATTTGCTAAAATGATGATAATGATCTGAACTTAATGGCTTTAGACTGACTTAATCTAAAATTATTTCATAGCATTATTTTACTAATTTGATTATCAGGGAAAAGTTTCATTTTGCTTCCCAGAAGTCTTCAGCAATTCAGAATCTAGGATAGACTGTTGCCCAGATATGTTGTAGTCGAGGCTGGTGTAAATCTTTGTAACATCTGATTACATGCAATTAAATATAAGCTTCTCCTAGATCCTAAAAGATCATTTTGTTAAACACTGTAACTTTGGTGTCAACAGATCTACTTATGCAATTGAAGAGAGCAAATTTTACTTTCATATTCTCTCTCCTCAGTTGGGTGAATAATCAAATTTGTAGTATAGGGAATGAAAAGACTACTTTTAATCTAGTCTAAAGGAACTCTGCTCTAAAACTTAAAAAAGCAGCATACAATACATTAAGGGTTGATTATCATTCACTTAACAAAGTTGATGTATAATTAGCAATCTACCTGAAATTTCCCCTAGGCATATTCTATGTGTTGCTCTTAGCAATATAAAAGTGTTACAATAAAAGATACAAAAAAAAATGTTCTTCCTTCTTTTAGGCATCTTCCCCTGGAGAAATAGTCCAATGAGAAGTAATCTCTGTAGCCCAGATTTCCTAAGGATGAAGCTTCAGGAGAGTCCTTATCAATCCTGATATCAAACTTTTCTCTTCAAGTTAGTTTCATTTAACAGAAGTTTTAAATTTGAAAGTTCAGAAGACTATTAAAATTGGTTTTAGCTATCTAAGATACACTTACACACACACAGTAGAGATAAACATGTTAGACAATCCATCTCAATGTTACTAGAAAATTTGATTAGAATCTTGTGAAATAAATAGTAAACTTACTAAAAATGTCAAATTATCCCAGAAGTTACTTTTTAAACATTTGATCAAAAACTCTACCCAGTCAATTTTTGCTTCTTTTAGAAATACTCTACTGAAAAGCAAAAGCAGAAATGGGGCTGATACCTTCAATATAGAGAATTGCAAATAAGATTATATCCTAGAAGGCTTAGTGTGGCTTTTTAGGACTTTCACTATTAGGCAGTAATCTACCATTTACCTGTTTCCCAGATTCACCTTGTTATATCTTATAACTATAAAATCCAACAATGTATTGTACTCCAAAAATTCATTTCTCAACTTCTTTGATTTTTTTCTAGAACCTAAACTTATAGTAAATTGTGAATTAACTATGATAGCAGTGTGTGCAAACAATAAGTGAAATCAGATGTATTAATTCTAAGAGGAAAGAGGTGTCAGGATGTTTTCACAGAAGAAAGGCACTAAATCTGGTATGTGAAAGATCAGTAGATTTTTCCTGCCAGGAGCAATAAAAATGAGACTTGAAAATAATTTCATGAAGCAAAATATTCAAAGAAAATGAAGAACGAATAAAGACAATTGAATCGGTAATTCATAAGGCAAGCTTCAGTAACTGGTAGAATAGAAGCTGAATTTTAAGTGTAAAATGAGCAAATTATACTGAATGAAGAAAATTATTTAAAAATTATCAAGAAATAACTAGACCAAGGGAAGACAGTTTTCATTTTAAGGCATAATAATGTTTGCAGATTGAAGGAAAAGGCATAGCAGAGGATAAGAGACCTTATCAGCAAGGGATTAAAACAGTGGAGCATTCTTGTGGCAATGGCATGAAATAAGGACAGAACTGGAAAGAAGTGACATTTGTTCCTCCTAGGTAGAAAGAAAAATGTAGAAAAAGGTAAAGAAAGAAAATTGGGAGATAAAGAATAATCACAGCTGTAGTCCTTAACATCCTAAATCAAAATTACTGTTTATGTGTTTCTCGTTGCTGAAAGGAAATTTGTAATAGTTGATCTTTGGCTCAATATCCTTCTATCTCCAGCACCTGGCTTATGGAAGGTCTCTCAATACATAATTACAAAATGGATCTATGGAGGTACAATAATTCTTGTTATATGATTCACTGTTCCTGAAGTTGGAGTATATTGGCTCATCTGGGAATAGGGAAATTGGCAGTTAGTTGAGAGACCATTGGAACACCTGCTGAAAGAAACGTGCTAATGATTAAAGGCATGGGGAAAAAGCAAGTGAGGAATGAACAGAATACCATTAACTTGAAGTGGATGCAGACAGCACATTTTTGAAAATGTTTTAAATCGACAACTTCTCCTTGGAGAGCAGATGCAATTACAGCAGACAGCGGAGATTATAAATACATGTCAGTACAGTCACAGAAGTGTGGCTGGAGTGTCAGGGCCTCAATTACTATGGGTAGCAGGAGACATAGATGCCTCTGGCATCCTAACTGGCAATAAAGGAAAATGAAAGCAGAATTAGGCTTCAAATTAGATAATAATAGAACAATGGAGGTTGGAATTTAGACAGAAAAATAAACAGGGTTGCTAGGGTTATGGAAGTGGGAGAGATGAAGCAAGTTAAAAAGAACTACTCTTCTTGTAAGTTCTCATTTTCAAGGAGGGGAAATGTCAGCATTTGAAATTGTAGAAAATTAGAAAATAAATGTGATGATTTTGATCAGGATTATATTTATGCTGGTAAGTAACAAATAAAATGAGAAGACCTTGGCTTCACAGGAGTTGAGGGACTCTGATCCAGAGTGCTAAAAGGATCATGTATTTAAATGATGGAGTTATTAATAGAATTGGAGTGGAGAAAAATTATGAAGCAAGTTTTCAGAAAAAATGAGAATATTAGGAGGTTATATGTTGATGACTTTAAAGATAGAAAGAATATATGTTACAATAAACATTATTAAAAAGTGGAAAGTGGAAGAAAAGTTGCCTGAAATTGACAGCTGTAAGTAATCTTTAACACCTAGGTGGGAAAAGGGCCCTTTCCTTACATAGGAGGGAAAAGGGCCTCCATCAAAATGGTAGTGAGAATTTTATGTAACAGAGACAACACACCTTCTTTTCTCTTTTATTTTTTTTTCTTTTTCTTAGCCCTGCCTAAGCAGAACATCAAAAAATTTGGCTATAAACTCATAATTGTTCCTCTCCACAGAAATCTTTAGCAAAAGACGAAAGATTTATTCATTATGAAGAGAAACCAGAGCGTGACAACACACTTTTTGTCGCAGATGAGCAAAATATTCTCACACAAAATGTGGTCAAGAAAAGAAGTATTAGAACTTGTTTTTTTTTCTAATTGAATACATAATAATATTAATACACATTCTCTGTAAATATTCACGTTGATCATAGGAGAGGTAATCGAAATATATAATATTGACCACTGAATTGAAATTAATATACTTTTCTAAAAAAATCACATTATGGTCATGAGATCGAGACCATTCTGGTCAAAATAGTGAAACCCCGTCTCTACTAAAGATACAAAAAAACTAGCTGGGCATGGTGGCGCATGCCTGTAATCCCAGCTACTTGGGAGGCTGAGGCAGGAGAATTGCCTGAACCCAGGAGGCGGAGGTTGCGGTGAGCCGAGAATTGCGCCATTGCACTCCAGCCTGGATAACAAGAGCGAAACTCCGTCTCAAAAAAAAAAAAAAAAAAAAAAAAGAAGAGAATAAGGAAAAGAAAAGAAATCAGAAAGATCAGTGTGTAAAATTGTAAAAATCGAGGTGCCAGATGACTACACCCCTGGCCCCACCTTTCTTCATGATGTAGTGTTTCCCTCTTGTCACCCAGGCTGGAGTGCAGAAGTGAAATCTTGGCTTATTGCAAGATGTGACTCCTCAATTTAAGCAATTGTCCTGCTGCAGCTCCCCAAGTAGCTGGGGTTGTAGGTGTTCACACAACCACGTCCAGCTAACATTATTTTTTTTGTACCTCAAATTTGTCTGTATTTGATTTCTACAAAACACCCATGGAGCTGGGGTTGCAGGTGTCCACACCACCACGTCCAGCTAACTTCCCGTTTTTTTTTTAAATACGTCAAATCTATCTGTATTTGATACTACAAAACAGCCGCAATAACAACAACAAAAATACGGAATGCTGCACACCTTTGCATGTCATCCTTGTGTGGCGGCCATGCCGGCCTTCTATGTATTGTTTCAACTTTAGTGTAGGTGCTGCTGAAATGAGCACATGCCATGTCTGGCTCAGCTTTTTTATTTATTTCTGTTTCTATCTTTTTTACAGGGAGCGGGTTGCACTGTGTCGTTCAAGGCCAGTCTCGAACCCGTGACCTCACAGTCCACTTGCCTCCATTTTCCAAAGTGCTGGGATTATAGGCATGAGCCGCCGAGCCCAACCCAAGTTTTGTTTTCATTTAAAAGATGGGGTTTCACCACGTCAGTCAGGCCAGTCTCGAACCTGCAACCTCAGATAATCCGCCCACCTTGGTCTTCAAAGGGCTTGGATGACAGGCTCACATGAGCCACCATGCCCAGCCGGTAGACTTTATTGTGAAAAACCAAATCTGAGAGACTGGGCCAGGTGCTGTGACTCACATCAGCAATCCTAGCACATTGGGAGGCTGAGGTGGTCATCTGAGGTCAAGAGTTTGAGGTCAGTCTGGGAATTCTGGTGAAAACCCACCTCATTTTAAAAAAAAAGAAAAAAAAGGGGAAAGATATCAGAGAGACCAGTGGGTACAATTGCAAAAAACGAGGAGCAAAATGACTCCACCCCTGCTCCACCTTTCTTTGCGACATAGTGTTTCCATCTTGTCACCCAGGCTGGGGTGCAATGGTCCTATCTTGGCTTATTGCAACATCTGCCTCCTCGGTTCAAGCGATTTGTCCTGCTGCAGCCTCCGAAGGAGCTGGGGTTGCAGGTCTCCACACCACCACGCCCAGCTAACTTTCTTTTTTTTTTTTTAACCTCAATTCTATGTGTATTTGATTCTACAAAACAGCCCCAAAGTCAAAAAAAAAATTATGGAATGCTGTACACTTGTTCGCGTCATTTTTGTGCGACAGCCATGCCGGCCTTCTGTGTATCATACCAATTTTAGTGTAGGTGTTGCCAAAGAAAGCACATGCCATGCCCGGCTCAGCTTTTTTATTTTTTTCTGTTTTTATGTTTTTTATAGGGAGTGGGTTGTGCTGTGTTGTTCAAGGCCTGTCTCCAACCTGTGACCTCAGGATCCGATCGCCTCCACCTTCCAAAGGGCTGGGATTACAGGCATGAGCCACCGATCCCAATTCAAGTTTTGTTTTCATTTTTAAGATGTGGTTTCACAGTGTTAGTCGGCCAGTCTTGACCCACAACCTTGGGTGATCCACCCACCTTGCTCTTCAAAGCACTCCAATGACAGGCTCACATAACCCCCATGCCTGGCTGGCCGACTTCATTGTAAAGAAGGAAATCAGAGATACTGGGCCAAGTGCTGTGACTCGTGCCAGCAATTCTAGCACTTTGGGAGGCCGAGGTTGGCAGGTCACCTGATGTCACGAGTTTGAGGTCAGCCTGGGCATCCTGGTGAAAACCCACCTCCTTTAATAAAGGAGAATAGGAAAAAGAAAATAAATAAAAAAAGATCAGTGTGTACATTGTAAAAACTGAGGTGCCAGATGACTCCACCCCTGGCCCAACTTTCATAATGACGTAGTGTTTCCCTCTTGTCACCCAGGCTGGAGTGCAATGGTGGGACCTTAGCTTATTGCAACATGTGCCTCCTTGGTTCAAGTGATTGTCCTGCTGCAGCCCCCCAAGTAGGTGGGGTTGTGGGTGTCCACACCACCATGTTCAGTTAATTTTTTTTGTACCTCAAATCTATCTGTATTTGAATTCTACAAAACAGTCACAATGGCAAATAAATAAATAAATATGGAACGCTGCACACCTTTGTGTTTCGTTCTTGCGTGGTGGTCATGCCTGCCTTCTGTGTATCGTCCCTATTTTAGTGTAAGTGCTGCCGAAGTGAGCACAGGCCATGACTGGCTCAGTTTTTTATTTTTTTCTGGTTTTAGGTTTTTTTATATGGAGTGGGTTGTGCTGTGTCTTTCAAGGCCAGTGTCAAATGCGTGACCTCAAAATCCTCTCGCCTCAGCCTTCCAAAGTGTTAGAATTACAGGCATGAGCCGTGGATCCCAACCTAAGTTTTGTTCTCGTTTTGAAGATGGAGTTTCACTGTTTTGGTCAGGCCAGTCTCAAAACGCCATGTCAGGTGATCCGCCTGCCTAGGTTTTCAAAGTGCTTGGATGACAATCTCACATGAACCCTCATGCCTGGCCGACCGACTTTATTGTTAAAAAGAAATCAGAGACTGGTCCAGGCGCTGTGACTCACACCAGCAATCCTAGCAATTTGGGAGGCTGAGGTGGGAGGGTAACCTGAGGTCACGGGTTCGAGATCGGCCTGGGCATCACGGTGAAACCCAACCTCCTTTAAAAAAATAGAAAAACAAAAAGAAAACAAATCAGACAGATCAGTGTTTACAATTGTAAAAAACGAGGTGCCAGATGACTTCACAACCGGCCCTGCCTTTCTTTATGACATAGTGTTTTCCTCTTTTCACCCAGGCTGGAGTGCAACAGTGGGATCTTGGCTTATTGCACCATGTGGCTCCTCAGTTCAAGCAATTGTCCTGCTGAAGCCCCCCAAGTAGCTGGGGTTGCAGGTGTCCACACCACCACGTCCAGTTAAATTTTTTTTTCCTGTAACTCAAACCTATCTTTATTTGATTTCTACAAAACAGACACAATGGCAAATTTAAAAAAATATGGAAAACTACATATCTTTGCATGTTGTCCGGTCCAGCTTTTTTATTTTTATTTTTTGCTTTTATGTTTTTTACAGGGAGTGGGTTGCACTGTGTCATTCAAGGACAGTATCAAACCTGTGACCTCACAATCCACTAACCTCAGCCTTCCAAAGTGCTAAAATTCAAGGCGTGAGTCACGAGCCCAACCTAAGTTGTATTTTCATTTTAAAGACCGGGTTTCACTGTTTTGGTCAGGCAGCTCTTGAACCCGTAACCTTGGGTGATCCACCCACCTTGGTCTTCAAAGTGCTTGGATTACAGACTCACTTGAGCCCCTGTGCCCGGCTGGCCGACTTTATTGTTATAAAGAGAAAAAGAAAAGAAATCAGACAGATCAGTGTGTACAAATGTAAAAAAACGAGGTGCCGGATGACTCCACCGCTGGCCCAGCTTTTCTTTATGATGTAGTGTTTCCCTCTTGTCACCCAGGCTGGAGTGCAAAGGTGGAATCTTGGCTTATTGCAACGTGTGCTTCCTCGGTTCAAGGGATTGTCCTGACGCAGCCCCCAATAACTGGGGTTGCAGATGTCCACACCACCATGTTCAGTTAATTTTTTTGTACCTCAAATCTATCTGTATTTGAATTCTACAAAACAGTCACAATGGCAAATAAATAAATAAATAAATAATTATGGAATGCTGCACACCTTTGTGTGTCATTCTTCTGTGGTGGCCACGCCTGCTTTCTGTGTATTGTCCCTATTTTAGCGTAGGTGCTGCTGAAGTGAGCACATGCCATGTTTGGCTCAGCTTTCATATTTTTTTCTGCTTTTATGTTTTTTATATGGAGTGGATTGCACTGTGTCTTTCAAGGCCAGTGTCAAACCTGTGACCTCACAATCTGCTTGCCACCATGCCTGGACAGTCAACTTTATTTTGAAAAAAGAAATCAGAGACTGGCCAGGTGCTGTGACTCACGACAGCAATTTGGGAGGCCTCACTTTGGGAGGCCAAGGTTTGTGGGTCACCTGAGGTCACGAATTTCAGGTCAGCCTGGGCTTCTCTGTGAAAACCCACCTCATTTTAAAAAAGAGAGAAAAAGAGAAATCAAACAGATCAGTGCATACAATTGTAAATAAACAAGGTGCCAGATGAATCCACCCCCACTACCTTTCTTTAGTATGCACTGTTTCCCTCTTGTCACGCAGGCTGGAGTGCAGTGGTGCAATATTGGCTTATTGCAACATCTGCCTCCTCGGTTCAAGCAATTGTCCTGTCACAAACTCCAAAGTAACTGGGGTTGCAGGTGACCATATCACCACGTCCAGCTAACTTTCTGGTTTTTTTTTTTTTTGTACCTCGAATCTATCTGTGTTTGATTTCCACAAAACAGCCACAATGGCAAAAAATAAAAAGAAAAAGAAAATATGTAATGCTGCACACCTGTGTGTGTTGTCCTCGAGCAGTAGCCATGACTGCCTTCCGTGTATCTTCCAGATTTTAATGTGTGCTGCCAAAGCGAGCACATGCCATGCCCTGCTCATCTTTTTATTTTCTTTTGCTTTTATGTTTTTTATAGGGAGCAGGTTGCCCTCTGTTGTTCAAGGCCAGTCTCGAACTTTTGACCTCACGATCTACTCAGCTCAGTTTTCCAAAGTGCTTGGATTGCAGGTGAGACTCGCTGAGCCCAACCTAAGTTGTGTTTTCCTTTTAAAGATGGGGTTTCACCGTGTTGGTCAGGCTGGTCTTGAACCCGCAACCTTGGGTGATCTTCCTGCCTTGGTCTTCAAAGCGCTTGGATGAAAGGCTATCGTGGGCCCCCGTGCCTGTCTGGCCGAATTTGTTGTTAAAAAAGAAAGCAGAGAGACTGGGCCGTGCACTGTGACTTATGCCAGCAATCTTAGCACAATGGCAGGCTGAGGTGGGTTCATCACCTGAGGACACGAATTCGAGGTCAGGCTGGGCATCCCAGTGAAAACTGACCTCCTTTACAAAAAGAGAAAAAGAAAAAGAATAGAAATCAGACAGATTAGTGTATACAATTGTAAAAAACTAGGTGCTGGATGACTCCACCCTGGCTCTGCCTTCCTTTATGAATTAGTGCTTCCCTCTTGCCTGAAAGGCTGGAGTGCAAAGGTGGCATCTTGGCTTATTTCAACATGTGCAACACGCATCCAAAACATTTTAACAGATACATATTTTCTAATTTTTATCCACAAAATATTCAGTCTTTCACCACCTTATTTCTGGTTTTTATTATTCAATATTAGATTTTAAATGAAAGGCTTCAATGGGCTTCAAAACGTATTATCTAAGATTCTACAAAAAGTGTTTTCAACCAGCTGAATCCAAACAAGAATTCAAAGCCATAGGCTGACTCTGCATATTGCAAAGCATTTTTATAGAATGCTTGTCTTTGTAGAGATTCTACAAAAACAGGGGTTTTATCCTGCTGAACCAAAACAAACTTCAAAAATTTTGGCTGAATCCACATATCATAAAGCATTTTCACAGATAGCTTACTGCCTGTTTTTATCAAGGGATATTTGGTTTTTCACCATAAGCCACAGTTGGCTTTAAAATATTTCTTCTGAGATTCTATAAAAACAGTTTCTCCAAACTGCGAAATCAAAACAACTCTTGAACTCTGTGAACTGGAGGCATACATGGCCAAGCATTTGTAAAGATAGCTTTTTTATAGTTTTCAACATGGGATTCATAGGCCTCAATCAACTCTGAAATATCACACCCTACAATCTCCAAAAAAGTGTTTCCAAACTGCTGAATCAAAACAAAGGATCAACTCTGTTAGCTTAATTCACACATCACAAAACATTTTCACAGATAGCTTCTCTCTTGTTTTTAACGTGGAATATTCTGTTTTTCAACAAAGGCCTCTCTATCACTTCTTAGATTCCACAAGAAGAGTGATTACAACCTCCAGAATCAAAACCGAGGTTCGACTGTATGAGCTGAATCCGCACATCACAAAGCATTTTCACAGATAGCTTCTCTCTTGGTTTTAACGTGGAATATTCGGTTTTTCACCAAAGGCCTCTATATCGCTTCTTAGATTCCACAAGAAGAGTGATTGCAACTTCCAGAATCAAAACCAAGTTTCGATTGTATGAGCTGAATCCCTACATGAAAAAGCATTTTCAGAGTATTTTTTTTTTTAGTTTTCATTGTGGGATATTTGGTTTTAAACTATAGGAGTCAATCGGCTCTGAAATATTTTTTTTCTGAATTTTACACAGAGAGTGTTTCCAACATTCTGAATCAAAACAAATGTTAAACTCTCTTAGCTGAATCCACACATTCCAAAACATTTTGACAGATATATATTTTCTGGTTTTTAATCACAAAATGTTCAGTCTTTCACCAGAAGCCTCAATAAGCTTCAAAATATATTTTCTTAAATTCTACAAAAGAGTGTTTTAAACCTGCTGAATACAAGCAAACGTTCAAAGTCATAGGCTGACTCTACATATTGCAAAGCATTTTTATAGAAAGCTTGTCCCAGACTTGATCCCAGATGGCTGATGGCTAATAGATTGGGATTATAGCTCCCAATGAAAGCGCAGAGAACCAGAGGATGCCACACTTTCAGACGAATTTTTGTTGCTCACAAACCAGAAGATTTCCCCTGGAGGAGGCCCACAGGTGGCCAGTGCGACTCTTGTTGCCGGTGCAGTGGTTTTCCCAGTGCCTCAGTGAGGCAGCTCTTCGTGCAGAGTAAACGGGACTTGTTCCCCTTTTGACCGATGTTTGGAGCTCTGGGAAGGCAGAGCCACTTATTATGGACTCAAGAAGAAAGCCAGACCAAAGATTCTTGGGCAGAAGGGCACCATCAGTCTTATTGCTGCTGTTTTGGTCGGCGCAGTGGGTTGCTCAGATTCCAGTGCTGGGAATCAATAAATTGAATGTCCACTCAGAAACCTAATTAGAATGGCGGTAATTGTAAAAATGATAGATGGATAAATTTATAATAAAGGGAAGAAACCAGCCTAAAAAGACTGAGAATACCCAAAATTAGAACCCTTCTTCCTCTACAGGGGATTACAGTTCCTCATCAGCAACGGAACAAGCCCAGATGAAGGACTGTGTTCCATTAACAGAAGTAGGCTTCAGAAGGTGGATGATAAGAAACTTCTGGGAGTTAAAAGGACTTGTTCTAACCCTATGTAAAGAAACTAAGTACTTTGAAAAAGGGTTTGATGAAATGCTAAAAAGAATAGACAATATAGAGAGGAATATAAATAAACTAATGGAGTTGAAAAATGCAACACAAGAACTTAGCAAAATATGCACAAGTTTCAATAGCTGAATCAATCAAGCAGAAGAAAGGATATCAGAGTTTGAAGACCACTTAATGAAATAAAATGAGAAGATAAGAATAGGGTAAAAAGGATAAAAAGAAATGAGAAAAGTCTCCAAAAAATATGGGACTATGTGAAAAGACATAATTTACGTGTGATAGGTGTACCTGAATGTGACAAAGAGAATGAATCCAAGCTGGAAAATACTCTTCAGGATATTATTCAGAAAAACTTTCCCAATCTAGCAAAACAGGACAATATTCAACCCCAGGAAATACAGAGAACACCACAAAGATATTCCTCAAGAAGAGCGACCCCAAGGCACATAATCGTCAGATTTACCAGGGTTGAAATGAAGGAGAAAATACTAAGGGCATCCAGAGAGAAAGGGAAGGATACCCACAAAAAGAAGCCTATTAGACTTACAGCAGATCTCTCAGCAGAAACCCTACAAGCCAGAAGAGAGTGGGGGCCAATATTCAACATCCTTAAAGAAAAGAACTTTCAACCCAGAATTTCATATTCTACCAAACTAAGTTTCACAGTTGAAGGAAAAATAAAATCTTTAATGAATAAGCAAGTACTCAGAGATTTTATTACCAACAGGCCTGCTTTGCAAGAGCTTCTGAAAGAAGCATTATACATAGAAAGGAACAACCAGTATTAGCCTTTCTAAAAACATACCAAAAAGTAAAGAGCATCAACATAAAGAAGAATTTATAGAAACAAATGGATACAATAGCTAGTTAACATCAAATGGCAGTAACCCTAAATTTAAGTGAACTAAATCCCCCAATCAAAAGATACAGCCAAGACCTAACGGTATGTTGCATCCAGACCGATTTCACATCCAAAGATACACAAAGACTTAAAACAAAGGAATGGAGAAAGACTTACCAACCAAATGGAGAGCATAAATAAATAAATAAAAAGCATAAGTTGCAATTCTCACATCTGATAAAATAGATTTCAAAGCAACAAAGATATCGTGGTAAAAGGATCAATGCAACAATAAGAGCCAACCATCTTAACACCCAGATACATAAGACCCATAAAGAGATTTAGACTCAATGAGACAGAAAATTGATGATGACAACCAGGACTTGAACTCAGATCCAGAACAAGTAAACTTAATAAATAGTTATAGAGCTCTCCATTTTAAATACACAAAATATACATTCTCCACTTTAAATACACAAAATATTGATCTGCCATTATGAATACCCATTTTTAGAATAAAGCAATATTCCCATTCTCTCTCCCTCTTTTTCTTCCTCTTTCTTCCTCTCCTTCACTCCTTTTTTTCTCTTTCTTTTCTTCTTTCCATAAATAAATAAATAAATAAATAAATAAATAAATAAATAAAATTACATATATGGAAGATTTTCAGGTTTCAGGGTCCATTTTCTTTAGATTCCTGTGGCTTTAAAATGAGTTTACCCAAGATATTTATCTCTTATTGCAACTAACTTTTGTTCACAAAATAGCTGATAGTGTCATTTGTCACTTTATGTCCTCAAAAATTTAGTATACACAGAGTAAGAAAAAAAGTATAAATACTTTTTAAAGTTTCATAAGAAGAGTCAAAATATGACTCATCAAGTTCAAAGAGTTGGATGAAATGCATTTGGTTCTAAAAATAGATTTCCTTGTGTTAACACAGCTTGTGAAATCCCAGATATTAGAGTCTCCTGAATATGGCCACTTAGGAAGCTGAAAGATAATTACTACCTAGAGTAAGCATTCTAATCCGTTTAGTACAGTGGTGGAAAGTGTGGAGTTGAGAATTAGAGAAAACTGGAAGTAAGTTACCTGCTCTACAACGTTGGGCAAGTCATTGAAGTCCTCAGTTTTTCATGTCCTTATCTATAAAATGGTGATAATAATATCTATAGGGTTTTTTTTGTATGAAAACTAAATGAGACAATCCATGCAAGTCCTCCCACAGTGACCAGCACAAATTAAATGCTCATGAGTTTTTCATTTTCAAAAGGCCTATTCTGATACAAAATACTAATTATCCCATTTGTTGTGGTTATTGCATTTTTCAATTCTAAAATTTCCATTTGGTTCTTCTTTTATTTTCCATTTCTTTGGTAAGACTTTCTATTCTTTCATTTGTTTTACATGTGTTAAAATGCTTGTTGGCCCATCTTTATAACAGCTGCTTTAATTCTTGTGATATGATTGTCACATCTGTGTCATCCGTTCATGGCCTTTTCTCACTCAAGTAGAAATTTTCCTGGTTCTTGGTTTAATGAGTGATTTGGGGTTTACACCCAGACATTTTGAGGATTGGGTTGTGGGACTCTAGGTCCTATTCAGTCTTCTGTTGTGGCATGCTTCCTCTTACACTACTTCAGTAGGGGAAGGGGGGCACAGCCTTGTAGTTGTCATGTGGAGGTAAACATCTTCCCTAGGCACACACAGATGCCACCCTAGCTGAGAGGACACAGATCCATGTGACTTCCACTGGCATCAGGGGAGGGGGAAAGTTGGGGAGCAGTAGCCCTATTAATGTTGGGCTGTGAGGAAAGTCCTGATTCCAATGGCCTCCTGTAACAATACACTAGCAGATGGGGACCGACACTGCGTTACCACTGGATGAGGGCCTAGGCCCAGGCTCCCAATGTGATCTCCACTGTTGCTGAGGCCTGGCTGTAACCACTAAGCACGGATGAAAGCCCCGTCTCCCACTCAGCCTCTGCTGACACTGCCTTGGTTGGGGGAGGGGAGTTGGGCCCCCTTATTCCAGCTCCACACTCAGTCTTCTGTGGGAATGAGGGTGTTTCCTGGGGTGTTTGGCCAGAGAAAGGTGGTTATTGTCTAAAGTTTCCATCTTGTGACACTGCCTGTTTCCTGGTCCTTTAACTAGAGAGATAAGGCTCTGGTTGGGGCTATTTTTGCCTCTTCCATTGGCTTTTCCGTGTTTTCAGCTTCTCCAAAAGCCAGTCCAGGATATATGAGGAGAGAGAAAACACAGGAAGTCACCACTGTGCTGTTCCCTGGGTCTCCAGGTCCTCAGCTGGTCTCCATCCCTCTCCTCACCTTTCAGAGTCTTCCTCTGTTCATTTTATGTATAATGTCCAGGTTCGGGTGGAAGGAATAGAGAAAAGTATGTCTATTCCACTTTTCTGGAAGCAGAGGTCCCCTAATGATCCTTCTAATGTTAGACTTTATTGAAGACTCCTCCTGAACAACCACCTTCTCTCTACTTCTTTTTCTAAAGGAAGAACTCATTCTATTCAACTAAAGCACCCATGAAGCCTCACAGTAGCAAAAGGGGCCTTCAATACAGGCCAGACTGAGTTTCAATCCTGCTTCTACCCCAGTCCTCACTCTCTCCAGCTTACAGTTTCCTTAGCTGCAACCTGCAGACTCGAATCCACTCATGCATCACTGTAAGAGCTACTCTGAATGGAGAGGGCTTAGTACACTTTATGGCATATGTGCACTCAATAAATGCGATTTCTCTCCAGCTCTAATGTATCCTTCTCTAATTCATGTTACTGTTGATTACAGGTATTCAATTTTCACATTGCAGATGCATTCCAGAAAGGAGGAGTCATTATTTCTTTATTCCTTTCCTTCCACTTGTTATAAATGTGTGTCCTTAGACTGAAGTTGAAATTCTTCTGCATGGCATACAAAGACCCCCTCCACCTGACCCCAGGCCACCTTCTCAAACCATTTCCATCTTCCTAAGCTACGATCACATCAAAATAATCGCTGCCCTCCAGTTTTAAGACACACTTTTCACCTTTTATTATATTTTCCTCATTATACTATTATTTGTACATATCTATCTTCTCTACTATAAATTTCTAGAAATCAGAAGCTATAATTGTTTATCAGTGTGAACTGAGTAAAAGTGGGCTATCTCATGCTTCAGCAGCTCACCAGCACACTGGTGTCTAAAGAAATACAAGTCATGTATCTGGTATATGGCAAATTATTCATTTATTGATGTCACTCAAGTTTATGCCAAGCAGGATTTCAAGCTTAGACATCTAGAGAAAAGCCTTCCCATATCTCCATCAGCACAGTTCTCAGTCTGATCATCTCACTCCTTTAATCAGTATCTCCAAACTCAGCTCATGTTGGTTCCTCTCTTTCCAGTCCCTTTATTTAGCCATCCCAGGTCAACTTCTTCCTCTGAGGCGCTACCTTTGTCCTTCTGGAAAGATTAATAGAGCCTTTCTCACATTCTGACACCTTTACTCATTTTCTAGAAGAAACAACATGAGCTCAACTGCAAAACTGGAGGACTAGTCCCATCCTGGAGAAGATTTATCTTCTATCACAATTTAACCCACTGAGCTGCTGATACAGTTTTGAAAATATTCACAAAATTGAAAGTGTGAAGACTAGCATACATGGCAAGAAGATGAACTCTGCAGGTGGTGCACACAGAAAATAGATGAACATGAAGAACAACCTCCATTTATTTTTGTTTCATTGGAACTATGAGCTTAGTCATTTCATTAATGTCTACTCAAGTACCAAAAAGTCAAACCCAAGATGTGACATTTAATTGGCATTCATTAGGAGACACCCTTTAATTGAGCTTGTACATTATCTATGCTGTTTGTTATGGGTAATATTTTCAGTAAACTAGACAGGAAGGAAAAATGCATTAAGAGTGTGAAAGTGTGTGTGTGTATGTGTGTGTGTGTATGTGTGTGTATATATACAACCCTTCCTCTAGAGTATCTTAGTGTATGATTACTAGAAACTTCCAAGGTATAAAGTACATGCAAGGAATGTAATATTCTGTATAGCAACACTAATGGCCTTTTCAAAATTTTTGCTGAAACCAGTTTAATGTACTATGTAAGTAATTTATCTAACTTACGCATGAAGATCTAATGAACAGAATCTGCAGTGTAAAAATGTCTTCCAAAACTCTATTGACACACTTAACATTAAGCACTAAATTAAACAAAGTGATTAAAATGCTACATTATTAACTCAATCAAAACAATTATAGTGATAAGTTTATGTTTGCTATTACAATGAACATTTTTGTTATTATATACAAATTGTTTTCACCTTTTAAATTGTAATACTTTGGTTAAGTGGTATGAACATGTCAAGGTTATTTTTAATTGGAATATTCCAGTTTTAAAAACATTTAGTTCCTGCAAAAGCCATTAAAGTATGTTTTTCCTCTTTTTTAAAAAAAGTACATTGTTTTTAAACAAAATGTCACAGAAGTGAAAGCATTTTTCTTGGAAAGTTGTTCAAAAGACACCTGGAAAATAACTAAAAATGCCTTCAAGCATAATTTTAAAAATTATTCATGAATTAAAAGTATAAATTTTGGCAATGAATCATAATTCCATCTTTTGAAAGCCTTTAAGTTCAATATATTGAATTTAAATGAAATTGTAAACCGTTAACCTGAATATGCATGAGGCTATGTTTACACAGGTTTGTATTTATGTATACCCACAAGCATCTGACCTGTGTGTTAAACGTTAATATTGACCCAGTGTCAACAGCACACTAAAATGTTTTGAAAGTTCTTTCTCAATGTGATAGATTCACAGTTATCTTGACAAACTATGCACTGAGATTGGGAGTATAGCCTGTGTGGTAGAAAAAGAAAAGCCAAACTAGCCCATCCCTCCACTGCCTGGGCTGAGTGTTCCCAAACACTAACAGCTACAGGATTTGCAGAAGTCCTGCTTCCCTCCCCACAACAAGCCACGCCCTGCAGAGTCCTGTGGGGCGCTGCCGAAGCACGAGTTTTGGATCTCGATTCACAAGGTGGCCCAGCTCCTCCTTGGGTCAGGGTTATTATAAAAAAAAAAAAAAAAAAAACAGGCGATAACAAGTATTGGTGATGATATGAAAAAATTGGAACCCTCTGGTGAGGATGTAAAATAATTCTGCCTCTTTAGAAAACAGTATGGAGGTTCCTAAAAAAAATAAAAAATTACATATGGTCCAGCAGTCTCACTTCTGGATATTTATCCAAAAGAACTGAAATGAGCACCTCAAAGAGAAAGTTGTTCACCTGCATTCATTGCAGAATTATTTGTACTAGACCTAAGAGGTGGAAAGAATCTAAATGCCCATTGATGGGCAAAAGGATAAAGAAGATGTGGTACATACAGACGATGGTATATTATTAAGCCTTAAGAAAAAGGAAATCTGCCACATGTGACAACATAGATGAACCATGAGGACTTTATACTAAATAAAAGAAGCCAGTCACTGAAGAACAAATACTTCATGGTTCAACTTACATGAGGTATCTTGTATACATAAGAAGCAGAGAGTAGAATGGTGGTTGCCAGGAACTGGGGGAGGGGAAATGGGGAGTTGCTGTTCAATGGGTATAAAGTTTTATTTACCAAGATAATTAAGTTCTAGAGATCTGCTGTATAGTATTGCATCTATAGTAAACAATACTGTATGTGTACATTAAAATTTCGTTAGGAAGATAGATCTCATAATAAGTGTTTTCAGCACAATTGAGAAAAAGAAAAAGGTGACCTTTTATCATTCCATAGTCTTCAAATAAACACTGATTTGTAGATTCAAATATATATAGATATATTCCATATTAAATAAGTTGATTGTCAATTATATTCTCTCCAAATTAATTAACACATAAAGGCAAATGTATTCTGTGATTTATAGTTTGTAAAGCAATATTGTCCTTAATAGAAATAGGAATCCAAATTAGAAATCTTCACAAAATCTTGAAGGGAGCTCTTTAAAACCAGCTGTTTTAAAAAGACAAAACAACCCTGAGATATTAAATATTCGGGGCATCAATACAATTGGTGATAAGGATAAACATCTACTATTTCTTTCAAGAGATTATGATCAATATTAATTTTTCTACCATATGCTATTCTAAAATATTATTCAAATAATTAGTTTTTCAACTATATGTTGTTGAGAACAACACCTAATTTTTTTTAGAGACAGAGTCTCACTCTGTAGCCCAGGTTGGAGTGCAGTGGCATGATCTCAGCTCACGGCAACCTCTGCCTCCTGAGTTCAAGGGATTCTCCTGCCTCAGCCTCCCAAGTAGTGAGACTACAGGCACATGACAGTACGTCTCACTAATTTTTGCATTTTTAGTAGAGATGGGGTTCACCATGTTGGCCAGTCTGGTCTTGAACCCCTGATCTTAGGTGATTCTCCTGCCTCAGTCTCCCAAAATGCTGATATTATAGGCTTGAGCCACTAAACCCAGCCAATATTTTATAAAAGTCTTCAGTGTAGGCTGGGTGTGGTGGCTCACAACTGTAATCTCAGAACTTTGGGTTCAAGGCCTCGAACCATCTGAGGTCATGAGTTCAAGACAGTCTGGCCAACATGGCGAAACCCCGTCTAAAAATACAAAAAATTAGCCAGGCGCCTGAAATCCCAGATACTTGGGAGGCTGAGGCAGGAGAATTGCTTGAACCTGGGAGGTGGAGGTTGCAGTGAGCCTAGATGGCGCCATTGCACTCCAGCCTGGTTGACAAGAGTAAAACTGTCTCAAGAAAAAAAAAAAAGGAAGAAAAGAAAAAAGACTATCAGTCTAACCTAACATATATGAATGGATATTTTAATTTCTACTAAATTAAGTAGAAAAGTTATAGAAAAATCAAAGAAAGGTATCATCAAAACACACCTTGCTTAGTCTAATATTAAGAACAACAACAGGCCATACTTCCACAGTTTTTACTATGCATAATACCTGGAAATAAGTTTCCTTTATATATTAGCTCATCCAATTCTCAAAACACCCCTGTGTAGTAGAGACTATTATTATCTGCATTTTGTGGATAAAGGAACCGAGGCACAGAAAGGTGAAAGAAGTCATTCTAAGCCAAACATCTAAGAAGTTACACAGACAGGACTGACTCCCAGGCAGCTTGATGCCAGGGTCTAGACTTTTAACTACTCCGCCAAACTGCTTCTGGAGCTAGATTCTTCTCTGAAGACATCAGAGAAAATAAAAATGATGAAACACCTGGCACAGTGCCTTGTACATACTAGGTGCTTTGCCAAATGGATATTGATGATACTAACAAATTTATATAATGCCCTTGGTATTGTTGGATGTATATGGAGAAGAATCAGTAGGGAACTTACAATACATTGAGGGAATTTAAGCTGTTTAATGTTTTTAAAATTTCATTCCCAAATGTACTGAGTTGCTACGAGAATAAAACGTGGTGAAAAAGGAATTCTTTAGAACAAAGGCACATTCTCTGCATGGGATGAAATGTAATGCGGAGAACTGGCCATCTGGATGATTTTTTATTGGGACAAGCTGTAATTTATAAAATCATGAGAAATGAGAAGAAAATAGAGAAGAGAGCCTTGACTTTCTGCCAGAAAAAGACTTTAAAGCTCTATCCTCACAAGTTTTAAATGGAAATTTAAATATTTCATACCCACATACACACATACTAAAGCTGCATGTACATAGTCAAATACAACATTTTACCTAACACAGCTTTACAAGCATCCAAATAGTATCCTATTTTAGTTAAAGCCAGGATGAAGAGGCAAAAGCCTCTGACATTTAACTCCATCCACAACTATCTATAGAATGCCACTGTATGCACAGCTCTGGACTAGGGATGTGGTGTCCAAAATATGGCAAGGGTCCCACCTCAAGGGACTTTGACCCAGGGAGTACAAAAAAAGTGAATTAAAAACCTGAAAGACAAACGTAGGTAAATGTTGTGGTTTATTACAATTTATGTATATGTTAAAAAGTGATAAAACAATATGCATACTTATTAAGCATTTAATATAAAACTGGGAACTAGAATAGTGCATGTGATTTCAGTAATAGTGAACATTATTTCATTAAGTAGATATGATATAGAAAAGTTGAGTTTTCATAAAATTGCTCCCCTTGCCACCCTTGTAGTTTCCTAGTTTGCTGCAGAGGAGGAGACAGAGAAAGTTTCTCAAAATAGGACTGGCCTCAGTCAGTTCAAGGGAGGAGACAGACAGGAAGATTGAGAGCGGAGAGCCCGTGGGCTGAGGGGCAGGCCTGGGAAAGACCCTTCCTTGTGATGGGTGCTAGAGGACAATATCAGGCTAGGAGCTCAACCGATCAACTATTGAGTCAGTTTTTGAATTGGGAAAGTGCCTAGACAGAGGTCTGGAAGATTATCCTTCTGCACTGGCTGTGAAGAGCAGCCTGAGGGATGGGGGCAGGACCTGGACAGCATGCAGGTGGGTCTGGGTAAGTGGCTGGAACAGAAGAAGATGTTGGTTCTGAACACATTCTACAAAAACAGTGGTAATTGGAAGCTTAATAAATTGGGGAGTTGTTAAAGAAAACAAGAGAATGGAAACTCATGAGTGTGATGATAAAGATGGGGAGGGCATAAGTGGGTATTGAACAATGAGAACACA